>VZRZ01005546.1:1173623-1199122 GCA_013398175.1 Climacteris rufus | reverse complement strand
CCCCGTGTCCCTCAGGCTGCGGTCCCTGTGTCCCTCAGGCTGCGGTCCCCGTGTCCCTCAGGCTGCGGCCCCGTGTCCCTCAGGCTGCTGTCCCGGTGTCCCTCAGGCTGCGGCCCCGTGTCCCTCAGGCTGCTGTCCCGGTGTCCCTCAGGCTGCGGCCCCGTGTCCCTCAGGCTGCGGCCCCAGTGTTCCTGGCACCCCCGGCTGCGGCCGCCGTGTCCCTCAGGCTGCGGCCCCGTGTCCCTCAGGCTGCGGCCCCGCTGTCCCTAGCACCCCCGGCTGCGGTCGCCGCGCCCGGGGAATCCCCAGCGCAGCCCCGGGCTGGAGCTGCGAGCGGCCGTGGCTCCGCATGGCCGGCAGCGCTCTCCGGAACCGGGCACCGAGCACAGACATCCTCCCGGCCCTTTCTTGCTCGCAGGCGCACGGAGCTGGGGCTTTAATCGCTTTCATTTCATCTCAGCAAAGAGTTACTGGACAAAAAAGAAAAAAAAAATGTTCTCACCTGGGCAAGCACGAGTAATGTCAGAAGTGATGGCCGTGGCTGTCAGCCTGAGTAAATTTGTGTCATTGTCTCATCCGAGCCCCCTGGCACCAGATTTGGCCCAGTAAAAGTAGTCGGAGACTCTAAGAGGTGCAGAGGAACCACTGCCAGTGGGATCACTTGGCAGGGAAAGCAGCTCAGTGGGTGATGTGCTTGTCTGTCTGTCTGTCTGTCTGTCTGTCTCTCTGCTGCCGGAGCGCTGTGCGGTGCTGTGAGAGCCACAGCTATGCCCACGGTGCTCCTGCCCTGCTGCTGCTGCTCTCAGGCTGTGGCTGCCCTGTGAGGCTCCCAGAGCAGCTCTGCACTTGGCTGTCCTCCACAGCAAAGCAGGGCACGGTCTCAGCGCCGCTGCAGGCCAGAAATTTTCTTAGAAGCCGGGCTAGAGATGCTTCCCTGCTGCCAGGTCTGTTCCCAAGAATTTAAACTGTGGAACAGCGTGATGCCCTGGTGATTGGCAATGCTGCACCTCATAGGTGTTTCACCTTCTGGCATCTAGGAAGTAACTGCTCCCTGATGGCTCTGCCTCATCTGGCATAGCTGGACTCGTGGTGTTTGTCTCCAAGTGAGGATCTTTGAGCTCCTCTTCTGCCTGAAACAAGATGACCAGGGACCATGACCTCATCCTCAGCATCTGTGACTGTGAGAGAAACAGATCTTCTATCCACCTATAGTCTTTTTCCAACTCTGCTTTAGGGAGGGCACACACCAGATCAGAAATCAGTAGGTGGGCTTTGCTGCTACATCAGGAGGCTCTGGCATTCTTCATTGCCCCATAGCTGCCATAATTGGCAGCTATCATATCTGCCAACCATAGCTGAAAAGATAAATTTGGTGCTGATGCTGGTTACCTCATTCATAACCAAAATCCAGACCTGCTTCCAAGGTGCCTGTTCTGCAGTATCCTCCCTGTCATCATCACCAGAAGCCCTAGTTCCAGGAGAGGAGCAGTAGTCCCAGGACAGCACCCCAGTGCAGGCAAGTGCTTTGGTCAATGTGAAGTAACTTGGCAGCTTTACCTCTGGAGTGAAAAGCAGGCAACAAGATAACCTCTTACAGTGTGATGCCTGGCAAAAAAAAAAACTATCAGCTAGATTATTTTTCTAATTTAATTTCCTCTGACTTAGTTCACAGACTTCCACAGAAGAGAGCAATTTCAAGCACTTTTGTCCTTATTTTTGGCATGTAAAATAGCTCACTGAGTAATTATATGTGGCTGTACTGTAGCCCCATAACTCTGGCTGTACCTTGACTTAGAAGAAGCATAGAGCTCCTCTCACAGTATTAACTAAGAACCAAGAGAGAGCATTTTCCACATAATACCAAAGGATAAATGTGAACACCAAGTTACTGACAAGCAGATCCAGCACCATTGCCTGGCTCTGGAGGTGGGCACTGATTATCCCAACAGGAAGACACAGCAGCTTCTTCCTCTGCCATGAACATCTCCTCAACTTCTTTAACCCTGCTTGTGTCCTTCAATTCCTCTTTAGCAGCTCTTTTGCTCTTAAATCCCAGACACTGACGTTTTTACTTCTACAAAAATCTGCTCCAAGAAAAACAACTTCAAATTTCGAGTTTGGATAGAAATAATTCCTTTACTCGAGTGGATCAATTTAAATTCTAATCTAAACAAAATTATAAATATTTCATAATGCCCCTTGTTGGTAACATTGCACGTTGAGCCTAGCACTATTAAACACTGCTTCCTTACACTCAGGTCTGCTACAAATTCCACCAAGTCAGAAATAGTAGTAGTAGTAGTACTACTACAATTACTACTACTACTACTACTACTACTACTACTACTACTACTATAGGTGAAGCACAGGGTGAAGAAGGGAGGGAGGGAGTGCAGTGATTTGGTTTTGTTGTAAGAGATTTTTATATTGACCAAGTCAATCTGCATATGACAAAATCACAAGTTTCCTGTTTTATTTTTTTTTAATTGACACTTTGAGATGGAAATTCACATTCAAGGTTGACCAGGGATATTTGGAAAGGAGAAATTTCTGTGAATTGCCAATTCAGTTTCTGGGTGACATGTTTGGAGACAGACTCAGGAAGCTGTTTTACACAACAGCAGGAGAGAAGAGGTTTCAGCTTAAAAAACACCCAGCCACTCCCTTGCCAGTGAAAACAAAACCTCCCCACTCACACTTCATGATCTGCAAGCTCACACAGTCTTAACATCTCAGAAACAAGCCCAGGATGAACTTTAAATCTACACCTCCAACAGGAGCCAGGAAAAAAATCAGTGCTGGATAGGAAGCATTTATCAAAGATGAGAAGAAGGAAGATCTGTGAGTTGTGAGACTGTTGGAACAGCTGAAGTCCGGCAATTTTTGCTTCAGCTTTAAAGGAGCATTTTAGGATGCATTATCTACAGCTATGTGTCATCCTCGCTAAGATCCAGATCCAACACTTCCTCACCTTGTTGCCTTATCTGATACACTCTTTCCCATGCTCTGATACACTCTTTCCCATGCCATTTGCATGCATGTCAGATTTACTCTAAACAAATAAAGTGAGCAGAAGAAAACAGAGTGGCTGTCCTTTCTGCACACTGCATTTCTTCATCTGCTGCTTGCTGGCTGCTCCCCTGTAGCTCAGCCACTTGGCAGAGAGAGATCACAGCTCTCAAACCAACAACCACCAAGCTCAGTTCTAAAGAGGCTACAAAAGCAGCTACACAGCACAAGATTTCAAATTTCTTAACAAATTATTATTATCTGAAGTGTATCCCATCACTCACAGCAACAAAGGCTGTTGGATGCCATTCCAGCATTGGACAGTCACAAATGGACAGTAAATTGCTACAGAGGATTGTGATGATTATCAACACTTTAACTCAAGTAGCAAAGCCATGGTGGATAAGATGTGACAAGAACTCAGAAAGCATTTTCTATCATCTCTAGTGTATCCCTCGGCCTGAAAGAAAACTTGCCAACCCTAAATTATTTGTCACCTGGGCAGTGTTGTGTAAGTGTTCTTTTTTTTACCTGATTATGTGTCCTGAGTCAGATTCCAGACTATGCTGCCATCACAGCTCTGAAAAGTCACCCATAGCCATCCCCATCTTTCACGCTGTATGCACCCCTAAAAAAGATTGTGAGCTCCTCTCCTGGTTTCACCTGGCTGAAGGCACCTACATTGGTTAAATTCAGCTTTTTGTCATATAAATTAGCTGTATCTGCCAGCTTTTATAATGTTTGAAGAGAAAAGCTTCTGCCACACAGAACAAGGTTTGCAAGTGCACATTTTGACTAAACAAAGTATTTTTTAAAAATGGTTAAAACTACTCTACAGATCTTTTAAAATTTTTTGCACAACTCCACTTATATGTGTGTAGTCTATTTTAACCACCTCTGCAAAGGATAAAGCCTTCAAGCCTTCTGCCTTCACTTCTTTTTTGGAACAAATTCCAAAAATATGTAAATTATTTTAACATGCAGAAGTCCAGCCATGGAATGAACTAAACACATTTCCTCATCATTCTGGCTTTCCTGGTCTGGGTAAAAGTCAGGTATGGTAGTTCAGAGAACGAGTTCTACAGAGAAGTGCTGCAAGAAAAAGAGGAATGAAAATGAGCTTCAAGGGGGTAGGGGGCAAGGGAGATGGAGCCAAACACATAAAGTTAAATACAGCATCCTGCACAGAAATAATTCCCACATGAGATGGAGTTTGTGATAAAATTATTGTAATCCAAAACAATTTACAATAAGAAAACAAACAAAAAAAAGCATTCTTAACATTTGGGAAAAAAGTTACTGGATATCAAACTCTAATCCACAAAAGACTGACATTTTCATGAACATCACCAAAGGAGCAATTTAAAGTTCTGCATATGAATATCAGTTTTACACACTGAGTAGAAACCTACCAATGGCCCAAAGGATTGGCTTCACCAAATCAGGATGAATGTGGGATAACCCAGAAAGAGAAACAGGAATATCTCAATTCTCACAGCAGTTCAAATGTGGCAGACTTCATGTGAAAGCTCAAAGAATATTGAAAGACAGTACAGCTACTACTGTTAGCTGAAATGTGTGACTCAGCTACATCTGGAGTTGTTTTAATTGTGTTCAGATTCACAGTTACATTTATACAAAATCAGATGTCCCAGTCAATTCCTGCATCCCAGCATTAACTCTTCATTTTAAGGTACACTACCAGAGGGCACTTGTGGTAAGAACACCTGACTGCAGCAACCACAGGGAAATGAAGGCAGCCCGTGGGAATCTTGTCACACTGCTGCTTGTTTTTTTAGATCAGAAACCATCCTGACATCCTTTATGAACCTGTGTGAAGTAAAGGCACCCCAACCCTGTAATAAGGATTATTTTTTTACATCCATCTGGTGTGACATCTGAGAAACTTCCCCTGCCAGAGCAAGAGAAACTGCTGCAGCAAGGCCTGACTGATCCTTGCTGTGACCTCAGAGCAGCTCTGAAACAAAGGCTGCTCCAGCAAACAGCAAAATATGCACAGTGATGGCAGCAGGGGAAGGTGAAACAGAGCTAAGGTACTGGGGGGAAACTGGAAATAAGCTTGCAAGGGGAATGAGCTTGTAGCTTCTGAGCTACAGCTAAAACATGCTTTGTGTGAAGCTGTGGACATGGGAACAGAAGAGCAACAGCTCCAATGTAAGACCCAAAGCTCCAGGAGCAGCACCCAGTCCCTGGTGGGGCTCCACAGGGCTCCATCGTGGGAGCAGTGCTCTTCCATATCTTCATAAACGACTTGGACACAGGACTCGAAGGGATACTAAGTTTGCTGATTATACTAAACTGGGAGGAGCTGTCGACTCCCTGGAGGGCAGAGAGCCCTGCAGAGAGCCCTGGACAAACGTGAGGGCTGGGCAGGCACCAACCGTGTGAGGATCAACAAGGAAAGTGCCGGATTCTGCACCAGGGATGTGGCAGCCCTGGCTGTGTGCACGGCCTGGGGCACGAGGGGCTGGAGAGCAGCTGCAGGAAGGGCCTGGGGGCCCTGGTCCATGGCCAGTTGGGCATAAACCAGCAGTGCCAGCAGCCAGGAGGGACAGCCCTGTCCTGGGGACATCAGGCACAGCATGGTCAGCCAGTCCAGGGAGGGGAGTGTCCCGTGCTGCTCTGCAGAGGCCTCACCTCCTGTCCTGGGGGCACTTTTGGGTGCAAGAGGAAAACCCCAGGCTGCCTCCTCCTTTCATCACAGGAAGAAAGACCTGTTAGAGCATTCTATAAATATGAGACTAAAATGTAACTAATGTGAAAAAGTTAGCATTTGTGTGTGTTTTGGCGAGTTGGGGGGGTGTTTGTGAATTATTGCTGTTTCTTGAGCATGAGCAAAGCAGTAGGAGGTAGCATATGAAGACCACAGCCCTCATCAAAAAGTAATTTTGTGAACGCAGAAGAACAAGCAAAAGTCCTGCAGTACTTCTCTTCTATGTGTTTAAATGGGAATCCTTTGCTACATTCCCACTGTAGCAGTAAAAACAATGTAGAGTTCAAAAAGACAAATCTTATCTTGCTTATTTGGTTTCAGAAAATTCCAAGCCTGGTGCAACCAAATTGCATCATAAGTGTTTAGTATCTGTGCATCCTGTCTATTGTCACTTTGGACCACAACCTTTTTTCACTCTCTGCTTGCTCTGGACAGGACTTCCTCATGCTTAGGAGATCTGTTGGATCTAATTCAGCATCTCCAGATGGCTGAAGAAGGCAGGTGGCAGAGCTAAACCTTCATGTGTATTGACAGACATGCTACATTTGAGAAGAACAGGCAAACACCCCACTGTTTTTCAGTCTCCTGTATAAACAGGTACACTGAATGCTGGTCAGATGCATACAATTTATATGCTGTGGCACCAAACTGCTGCTGCCTCCTCCTGTCAGAAGCAAGGCCAGGCAAACTCACTGTCAAATGGACAGCAGAATGAGGCAAAGTCCATTCTGCCAGTTCTGCACGAGTTGTGGCTCCTTTTCTTTACATTAAATCAGCAGAAACCAACTGAATTATGCAGATGGCCCTGTTATCTTTGAGAAAATTTCAATACAATAATTAAAAGTCAACAGTTTTCATGGGAACAAATGATTTCAATTAAACAAATCAAACAAAGTCTATCGCTGAAAATTGAAAAGCCACGATTCTCCATGAAACAACTGTGAAAAATTTTCACCAAGCCCCCAGTGGATTCACTGAGGAGGAATTCATGCACGAGTCTACACTGATCCTGAAAATGTAGCCCTGTGCACAATGGAGACTGCTACATGGAAAAGAGATCTGTATAGACTACTTAAATTAGCAGGAAGAGTAGTTAAACTAGGGTAACTCCACATGTATAATTACTTTTATGCCACTATAAAACTTAGTCTGGTTTAGACTGAGTTAACTTCCAGACCAACATAAGATATCCCAGGGAAAAGAAAAATCAGAATAAGAATGCTTACATTCTTAAAATAGAACAAATAAGGCCCCTTTATTGAAGGGAAATTAAATTAGACCTTATCATATAGGAGGAAAACATCTTTCTGTGGGCAAATTCACAAGCAGGGTCTTGGCACAGATTTGGTTTCAGGGGAAACCAAAGCAGAGGTTTTGTTACAGGCTGTGAGGTGCTCAGCATCTCGAATTCCCAGGGATTTCCTTGATCAGAGCTTTCACAACAGAAACAAAAGATGAGCATTTGTGTAAACCAGAGCATTGCTCTCTGTGCTCTGAGAACAGTGCAGTGTTTGTTACCCTGAGCTCTCTGCTTGACAAGGCTCCCTGTGCACTATTGCCAGGTCTGCAGCAGCACTGGGGGATGCTGCTCACAGCTCTGGGATTGTCTTACCTGCCTCAAACACACCCACCTTTCATGGGCAAGACCTTTCTGAATATCCCATTCTTGAGTGGGAGCTTTGAACCAATCAAATGCTTTTCTTAATGAATAGTTTATTCACCAAAGATAACTGGGAATTTGACCTAAGTTTACCACGTAGCTTTGAACCTGTTTTCAAATGAGGGAGAGGGAAGAAGATGCTGTTATTTTAGCATTTGGAAAAGAAGAGATCTCAAATTCTTCAAGGAAGCTGAGTGTTCCCTCTTTAATGGACTTTGCAATGTCCCAGTGTATAGTGGTGATACAGGTGATATTTATTTCTGGGTGGAAACACAGTTTCTTACAAAGCCTAAATGACGTAGAAAAATCAACTATTTCATTCATGTTATTTTGCACTACAAATAGACAGCTTCTTAACATGGTCTTTGGAAGAAGACCAACAAATTTTTATAGAAACCAGAATGTTTCTTTTTACAGCTAACATCTAAAGTGATGGTTGAAGATTTCCTTCAGGAGAGACATTCCCATTTCAAAGAGCCACCATTTAGTTCTTTTCACACCACCGATTTTCAGCCTTACATCCTACATGAATCACACCTGATTTTGGTTTTACAGGATGCTGCAACTGGTTCTGAATTTATCAGGGATTCAAGTACATGAAGGACTGAAACCTAATGAATATAACTGACTGCAAGTAGCTTTCTGTGGGCCACTGTGCCCTTCAAACACATACAAGGGCCATGCTCACTGGGGAGATGCTGAGTGAGCACTGAATCCACTCCTCACACAGAATGGTAAAACTATTCCTTTAATGTGCATTTAGTCTCTTTTTTCCAAGGACCTTTAGTGCTCAAAGTGCCAAAGTGAAAAAAAAGCCTTAAGTCACTGTCAGTTTACAAACCACAAACAGAAGGGAGAAAATTTGTGTCACACACTGATTCTGCTTCTTTTTAAATGAAGGCAAAACAGTCACAACTTCAAGTGCCTCTGATTTTTTTGCAAGGTCTGCATGTCCATTAAAATCAATGATCAAATACTTTCAGATAAGCCTTGGAATACTCACCTGACCTACATGGGAGGCACACCCTACATGTAGCTGTATGACATTTATGTCACAACTGCTGCATCCAGAGATATGAAGGATTTTGCTTGGTTTTGCTTCTTGTTGTTGTTGTTGTTGTTGTTGTTGTTGGGTGGGGAGGCATGGGAGTTGTTTGTTTGTTTAAAATACAGTACCCACTCTCCCATGGGAATCTAGGGTATAAAGCACTGCATTAAATCCCACTTACTGAACCCTACCCCAGCACATTCCCCAGGATATCTCTTTCAAATACCCAAGTGATGCATTTTCCTAGGACAGAAAACATGGGGAAAGATTTCCAGACACCTCATGGTGGGCTGACTCTGACCAAATGGCAGGTGTGCCCATCCAACCACTCTGTGGTTAACTGGACAGGGGTGAGAAAATATAACAAAAGGTCAAGATAAGGACAGCAAGAGATCATTCACTGATTACTGTTATGGGCAAAACAGACTGGACTTGGGGAAAATTAATTTATTGCTAATCAAATTAGGGAAGTATAATGAGAAATAAAACCAAATCTTAAAACACCTCCCTCCACCTCTCCCTCCTTCCCAGGCTCAGCTTCACTCCTGATTTCTCTACCTCCTTTCATCCAGCAGGGAGAATGGGGGTTGTGGTCAGTTCATCTCACATTGTCTCCTCAGAGGGAGGACTCCTCACAGTCTCTCCCTGCTCCAGTGTGGGCTCTCTCCCACAGGAGACTAGGTCCTTCATGCATTTCTCCAACATGGATTCTTCACAAGGGCTGTTTTTATTCATGAAGTGCTCCAGCATGAGTCCCTTTCCATTCAGTACAGTCCTTCTCCAATGAGGGCTCCTCCTCTCCCCACAGGTCCTGCAGGGACCTTCTTCCAGCACAAGGAACACAGCCTCCTTCAGGTATCCCCCTGCTCCAGCATGGGCTCCTCCAGGAACTGCAGGTGGATCTCTGCATCCCTGTCCCTCCAGGGGCTGCAGGGGCTCAGCAGCCTCTCCATGGATTGAACCATGGAATCTCAGGGGAATCTCAGTTCTGGAGCCTGGAGCAGCTTCTGCCCCTCCTGCCCTGCCCTGGGTGTCTGCAGGGCCATTCCTCTCACATTCACACTCCTCTCTTCCACCTGCTGTTGTGAAGTATTTGTTACCCTGTCTTAAAAATGAAATCAGAGGGGTGCTACCAGCGTTGCTGGTGGGCTCAGCCTTGGCCAGCAGCAGGTCCATCGTGGAGCTGGGGGAACCTTCTGGCATCTTCTCACAGAAGTCACCCCTGTAGTCCACCCCATAGCCAAAACCTTGCCACACAAACCTAATATACTCCTTTAACTCAAGCTTCTTATTACATTTTGTACAGCTTCCTAAAAAAACCACTCTACTCCTCAATGACCCCTGGCAGAATGATACCAACAGGTTGATTGAATAATAATGATAATAGTTTGTTGTCTCTGGCATGGAGGAGAGATTTTATACATAAACATGTTTGAAGAACAACAGGATCCCTTCCAATATACACACCTCATTCTGAGCTTGCAAAATATTTAGAAAGCAACAACTCTGAGACTTTTTTCTCCTTTACCAACATGTGAAAGGGCCCTTCAGAGGACGGTGTATTCCCTCACCAGACTGTGCACATCAACACCAGCAACATCAGCATAGAGTTCAGGCACCACTGGCTCAGGCACCTGCAGTACTGTGTGCCCATTGCTGCTCTTCATGGCTGTTTTCAGGGAGCACACGAGGTGTGCTGGGGAAGGCCGCTGAGCTGCATTCCACTGCCAGCAGGACTTCATGATGCAGTACCTGCAAGATGGAGAAGTAGGGAAGCTCTGGGAATGAGAAGCACCAACACAAATCATTTCATATTTAAAATGTCCAGAGAGATCCTCTTTTTCTCCTTCATCTGAAGTTCTTTCAATGACCCTTTGAAATTTGCAGCCACATAATGATGTATGGGCATGCAGCTGTTTGCCAGCACGTCAACTTTGAGTATGGGAAAGGGGAAAAAGATTGTTTGGTATCCACTTTTGAAACAACATAATAGAAGAAAAAAAACACTGAATACTAAAACAAATTATGTCTTCACACAAAGAAATGTACCTTAGATCTTCCCTGTGGATGCTTTGTTCACTTCAGAGACTACCCCACAACTTAGGGGAGAAAGATTACTCCTGAGTAGTGCTGCACCTTGCAAGGAAGCAGTGGAGCAATAAAATGCACGGGGCAGGTAAGGAAACAGAAACAAGTGGCATTTTCAAAAGGACAGAAAGGGTTTGGCCACCAAGGTTTTATGCAGCAGAATCCAGTAAGGAGATGTGGCAGACAGGAGAACAAGTCTCCTCAGCCAACAGGTCTAGGCTTAGAAACCTTGTGTAAGATTTAGTTTTCTATGTCTCACTTCCATTTAGCTCTGCTGATCTCATGTTCAATTGTCCATAAAGCAAGTGACTTACATGTCTTGCTGGCAGTTTAAGGGCTGCTCCATAATGTTCTGTTTCTGCAGGTATGATAAGATGTCAGAAGGTGGCACCTCAGGATATGGTGGAGCACCTGGAAGGGCAAAAAGAGTAACAGTAGAAAACACTATGGCAATGGTTGCAGATAGCAGCTTCTGTGGAAGGCTGCCTTCCTTCCCTACCAAAATCCATTTTCTTCCTACCACAATTCACAATGACAGAAAGTCTAAATGGAATTGACAATACTTTGCAAATAGGAAAAGAACAGGGTGATTATTTAAATGGCCCAACTTTACATTCTGAAATTTGAGATTTTGGGTCTTGTTAATTTACTGCTTCCTTACATATTTTTTTTATTATCATTAAATCTTCTTACCTAATGTAATCATTTCATATAGTAGAATTCCAAAAGACCATCTGCAAGAGAAGAAAAACAAAGCAAAGTTGTTTCCATCCTAGCCAGCTGGCTTATACAAACAACTGGGCATGACCTGCAGACCTGAGAAGGTGTGAGCTGTAACAGTGGAGCATTATGCTGAAACTAGATACACCTTCCTGGGAAGTTCAGGACATGAAATGATACATAAAGGAGTGAAAGCCACAGGTCTGACAGACAGGTGAACTTCTAGCCCAGAAATGAAGCCATACATGTCTGCCTTGATGGTGGGGGGTTTCCTCAGGAGCCGCTCTGGCGCCTGCCACTTGACGGGCACATTCCATGTGACTGAGCTGGCACCACTTTTCTGAGCTTCATAGGCCAGGCCCAAACCACAGAGCTTAGCAGTGAAGTGGGGGTGAAGAAGGACATTCCTGGCAGCAATGTCACCGTGGAACAACTTCTTTTCTTCAAGGTAAGCCTGGGAAATTGGAGAAGAAAGAAAACAGGATCATTTTAAAAGGAAATTTAATTTATATAAATTTTCACTCAGTTTATGCTTGTCTTCCACACTGTGGAGTAGGGGTGTATGCTCACCAACATAATGGAAGCATATTTGGCTCTGTTTTAACCCACATTCTTAGTGCTTAGGCCAAGAAGACTTAGGCCACCATGCAAACTTGTGTTGTGATCAAGCAAGAATAAAAAAATGCAGCAAATGTGAGCAGACTTACCAGAGCTGCTGCAACCTGCTGTCCAACTTCATACACCTGCCTCTCCGTGAGGTCATAGGGGATGCCATCCACTGCCATTCCATCCTAGAAACAAAGCAGCAGACCTTGCTCCAAACAAATGCCATAGCAGTACTGTAGTGGGAAATGTTTCCTTCCAATCTATCTAATCTTATGCTGCTCCAGGTAATTCCACAATTGGTCATAAATTGATTGAAATGTAACAGGACATGGATAGGAGATATTGATGGGTTGATGGTGTGTTGAGCGAGACCAGCACACTAGAGACAAGTGGCAAGTAAATTGAAGGGTGGAGAAAAAATAGGTTAGACAGAAATTGTCAGAATGACAGTGAAGAATTACAATCCCCACAGAGGAGTGAAAGATAAATTATAAATCAGAATGATTAGAGAAGCACATTTACAACATATGACTGGTTACCTGGTATGAGACTAACAGTCCATTGCTCTTACCACCCTGCCTGTAACACTAACCCTAGCTGGATGCCCAGAGGAGACAGAGAATCAGGTAAGCACACACTGTTCTTCCTATGCCATGTTACAGCCCACAAATATGTTTTATTTAAAAACTTCCCATGATAGTTATGGTTCCAACATATTCAGCAACCTTTGAAAGGTTCTCTTCTGTGATTGCATTGCATCATGTCTTGAACCCACATGAAGTTTCAGTATCTGCAGCAGACAGTGGCAAGGAATTCCATTAGTCAACTCCTCACTTCATGAAGAACCACCTCCATGGGTTTGTTTTGAACATGACCCTTACTAGCTTTACTTGCTACCACCTGGACCTTCTGCTGAACAGGACAGAAAGCAAACTTTCTGTATTTAGTGTTTCAGATGTAGGAGAATGATGGATTTACACAGTAACACGGCAGAGTTTTGTTTCTGTGCCTTTCTTAACAATGAATCACAGAATATGCTGAGTTGGAAGGGACCCACAAGGACCATCCAGTCCAACCCCTGGCCCTGCACAGACACCCCAACAATCCCATCCTGTGCATCCCTGGGAGCGTTGTCCAAATACTCCTGGAGCTCTGGCAGCCTTGGGGCCATGCCCATTCCCTGGGCAGCCTGTTCAGTGCCCCAGCACTCTATGGGGAAGAACCTTTTCCTGATATCCAATCTAAACCACTCCTGATATTTGAGTTCCTTTCTGGTTAGCATTTCCAATGGACTGCATATTTTCATACTATCAGACCTCATCCCACCAGCTTTTATTCCTCATCAGCAATAGGCAGATATGGAGCCATCATTTACATATGTGAAACTTCTACCTGTGCATTATTTCATTTTTAACTATGCTGAATTTCATCTGTTCTTTTTATTGGAAAGTCTCTCAATCTTGGAAGATGCTTCTGCAATTCCTCTGGGTCAGCCCTTGCCTTTACTGGCTGGACTCATCAGCAAACATCATCACATCACTGTCATCCCATTTTTAGGTTATTAATACATGCAACGAACAGCACCACATCCTAGATAGCTGACCTCCCTCCAGTGCAAGTACCAACCTTTCATCCTTATATTCTATTTCCTGTCTTTTACCAATTAGTTATCATTCCATTACCTTCCCCTTGTGTTGTAACTGCTCTGCTTTCTTAAAAGCATTTGGAGTCAAACATTATTTAAAACATGAGAAATTCATACAGTTGTATCAATTCTCACTCTAATACCAGTGCCTGCTATGCCCTTCAGTGGTCTGCAAAGTAGGACCTGTGTAGAAGTTCTTTGGGGTATGGAAATAGTTTTGACTGATATGGAGGGATGCATGGACAGATGAAAAAAATCCTCTATGACTTCTGGATAGATATGTACCTAAGGAATTGAGGAAGTTATTCTGTCATCACTTCTTTTGACTCACCTTCCGACATGTCCACAGAAATGTCAACAGGTCACCGAGGGACACATCTTCCATGACCATATAAAGTGGGAGCTGGTCTACACAGCATCCAACCAACTCAACCAGGTTCTCATGGCGGCCAAGATTTTGATGGAATTTAATCCTTCCCAAGAAATCCTTTACTTTCTGAGGACTAGCCAGGCCTGAAAGAATAAAACCAAACAAATTAAAAACAAAACAAATGAACAACAACAAATGGAAGGAGCAAAGAACAGGTTGAGTAGCTAAAATCAACACCGTCGGCAAACTTTAATCCTACCAAGACCTACAAGAACACCTCTGGCTTTCTAACAATACTGAACATACCTTGTTCTTGCCCTGTCCTGATGGCAAAGTTGTGCCCAGCATCGTGTCTGGGACACAGAGATCTGTACCACAGTGGATCCTGACCACGTGCCTTACCTTCTAAGGCTTTCAATACTACAGTCTCAGTCTTCCCAGAGTTCCCAGTTTCCAGCTGTGCTCTGTAGACACTCCCATAGGCACCATGTTTTATCAGCTGCAAGGTGCCTGGTAAGAGCTTCTCTCGTGGTATCTCTAATTCTTTCAGAGTCAAGGATGCAGAATTCAGCAGGCTTTCCACAGATGTCTCACTCAGCTGGATGTAGCGGTTCTCTGTTGAGCAGGATTCCTGCTGATTCTTGTTCTTCGCTGACAAAAGCAAATACATACGATGCATAAAAACAGACAGATGAACTCCTGTCAGTGCTCAGACCTATCCTCTTTAATTTTTGTTCCATAGCGTTTTGGGAGTCAGGGCAAAGTAAGGACCTGTTATTGTACCTTACTTATCCTGGCCCTTGAAGAGGAGAAAGAATTTATCTCCCACTCTATCTGATGAAAAGACAGAATGTGTCTGGAAATTTCTCCTATATTTAACTAAACCTTCTAGATATGATGCATTTGTATTTCATTCCCATGTGCTCAAGCTATGACCATTTTCTTTTATTACGAGTTCTCAATTATTTCCCTTAATATAGACTCAAGAGGCTTTTTCCCTCTACATACCTAAAATCAGTTCTGAACTGTATTTTCATTTCCACACAGCCACATGTGTCTCAACAAACCTTTCCCTAGCCCCTCACCAGGCCCTGTTCTACGTCATGTTGCCTCCATAGGAAGAGGGAGACAGCAGCTTGAAATTAAGTTTCTTACGTGGCAGTCTAGAAAATGGATGAACTAGGTGTGGTCTACATCAAAATTACTATCATTCATAATTATCCCAGTAAAACTGTCCTTGCAGTAGTCTCCAGAAGGCTGTAACATAAATACAATTGGTAGCTCTTGTGATGTTACCACAGTATGTTAAACAACCCAAATGGTATGTTGCTTTAGATTTTCTCAGATCCATCCACACTACAGATTCCACTACTACTGCTGCACAGTGGAGTAAATCAGGGTTCCCAATTTTTCTAACGTTTACTGGATTGCTGAATTCCACTCAGGATCCTCATAAATGGCATTGCCTAACAGCTCAAGCAATGGGGAAATGGCACTGACTGCTGGCCAGTGAAACCACTACCCTTTCATCTGGTTGAAAACCATTTCTTTACCTTGGGCTCCAGATGGTGATGCTTGTTCCTGCTTTGCTCTCAAGCCTCGACAGTGGAGCCAAAGGATCACAGTAAGCACAATGACAAAAAAAGCCACAAGGAGGGCGGGGACGACGATCACTTCAGTTTGATATTCACGCACAACTGTCAGCAGAGAAAGGAAATGGGAAAGGAATAAGCAGCACTGGCCAGTGCACATTGGTTCTGTATAAAAATCCATTTCAGTTACTTTCAAGCCCAAAAAATGTGTTTCATCCTCTGCTCCTTGGAATAGTGACTTGGAATAGACACTGTTAGTGCTGCCACCCTATTTTTGAAAGGTGCTGAGTACCTACACTGTATGAAAACACTGAGACTCCCACACCTAAGGTCATTTATTTAGATGTCTTAATAAGGAGGCCAGGAAAGGTAGCCTTTTGGAAGTACCATCCACCAGTGAAACAGAGATGGTACTGGCAGAGGGATAGCAGAGAGATGGGAAGGGCTGGATATTGCTATGTGATCACAAATACACTTGCAGTTACAGCTCCAACTCCTTCCATTAAAATTATGCAGAGCATTTTAAAGGAAACAGGGTGTAGTCACCTTTGGAACTGGACTGGAAGACACTGCAATTAACAAGGCTTGTGAAGGTAACTATCATGTCCCCAGGTAACTATCATGTCCCCAGGTTTGGAGGTGGTCAAGACCATTTTTCAGTTCCCAAAGATGACAGAAGTCATGAAATCAAAATCTCAGAAAGCTGGTCCTTTGGGAAGCTGCAAGGAATCTTTAAAGACTACTCTATGTCTCAGTCAAAGCAGAAGTGCTCTAAAAAGGCTGAAATTATGTGAGATGAATCCTGCCCAAAGGCTGCACCCCTGTAAATGTTTCTCCCCTGAAACACAATGCAGGGAAGCTCCATCAAACCCTTCTGTGTGGGCTGGGCTGGCTGCAGGTGGAGGAAAAAAGTCTTGGTACACTTTTTAGTAAAGCTGGGCTTCCTGCCCAGCCTGTGAAAGCCTATTAAAGGAAACTGTGTATCTTACCACATAGCTTGTCATTGCTATTGCACTCCAGCAGCATCCGTGTGAATCTTTTCACATCCCCTGCCATGCTCAATTACAAGCAAGTAGGTCTCCAATCCCCCTTCTGCACAGACATAAAGAATAATAACAACATTTATTAGGAGAAAGGATGATTATCAAGCGACAAGTGAACTGAATATGGAGCTTTCTACTCCTTACAATCAGTGGTTGCATAAAGCAGCACTGGGATTTGGAGGCTTAGAGAATGATACAGGACATCCACTGTCTAATCCTATGGATGATGCACTGCATGACCAAAGAGAATTTAAGATTAAGCTTGTTCTACAGTGTTTCACAAGCAAATTAGTACCTCCAGGCCTAAAGGCTGACAAAAATTCATAGTTATGGACTTAATAATATTTAAAGAACAGCTAATCCACCTCTAGCTACCACACTTTTTAGATGCCAGAATGGCTCAGCATTTCATCTTCTGGTCCATTACAGATGAAAGATCAGCAGCACGGACACAGAATGTCTGTCATTCTTGACTACAGTCCTGGCCACCATTTGCACTATTGCTCCACAAATAAAAGAAGAAAAAGAGGGAGTCTTGTCATTAGGGCTCTGTGCTACCGACTGCTCAGCACTGCCAAGCCTGTGGATATTCTGAAACACAACATCTGCAACTCTTTAGCATTTGCAGTTGAAAATGCAAGAGGCTGCACAAGAATGCACCTTTACAGCTGTAATTTCAGCTGTCACTAATCCCTCAGCATGTGCCATCGCACACCTACAAAACCTGACTGTGTATGTTTGCACGTGTCAGCCCGGCTCAGGCAGGACTAGATTCACCAGAGTGTGTCTCTGAGTTTTGTCAGGGCTGCACGTCAACTGCAGGCCTCCCAAAACACAGCTCTGATGTAGAATTTCATCTGTTCTGCATTACAAGAGGAGAGTGCCCCTTTAGATGTGTATTTCAGTTCGAATCGGTGTGTGTGGCTTTATTTATTCTCTGTAGAGCACAGAAGCATTTTGGATGAGGCCCCACTGCTGCAATAAGTGCACCACCTTTAGTGAAGACTGAAGTCATAAGACAGGAACAGGCTCTGTGGTGCTGCATTGATTGACATCATCAGAGAACCTGGACTACTATTTCTGAATTGCAAAAATCAGTGCAGTGAATAGCAAGGACTGAGAGAAAGGCAAAGCAAGCCTGTTTGGTCACTGCTTCTTGTAAACATTGCTAATATTTAAGACTTAACAGCTTCACAAACAATATCATCAAGAGCATTTTACAGGAATTGTGACTTTTATCCTGTGAGTAGCTCCTTTATTGTCAGCTATGAGTTTAAGGCAATTAACCTCAATGGCAAATATAGGGCATTGGTTTTATGGAATTCGGTGATAAAACATTAAACAGGATTTGTTCTCATCCTTAAAATTAACAAATGAAATTATTCTTTATCAGTTGCAAAACAGAGGCAGTAGAAAGAGGAAAATGGAATATATCTGTGCTTTAGGGTACCACAAAAAGTCTGTTTCCTTTTTTTATTTAATTTCATTCTTAATATGCTAGCAAGTTTACCTGCTTTCAAGGTGTGGATACAACACGAATCCAGACAAAGGAGTAATAATACCAGGCTTTTCAGGTACACTCTGAAAGCAAGCACACTACATCAACCTACCTCAGTTACAACACACACACTCACACACACACTTAAACACAAATACACAGGAACAGTCCTAGCTTCTTTCATTCTCAGGTGCTCACAGATAAGAAAGACACACGTGAACAGACATGACAGCATCCCAGAGAAACAGACTTTAGGACCATTAGCCAGCAATCATGTTATATAATCTGGGTCATAAACAATCCAAGCTCCACCTTAAAACTTGTTAATGCTTTGGTTTGCACAGATGCTTACTAGAAGTGCACACTCACATTTAAACAACATGCATGCCCAGGCACATAACAGCACACACCTAACACTTTGTGCTGACAGGCAGTGCCAAAGATCCATGGAGAAAGCTTTGACACAGCAGCCAGGCCTACACTGGTCCCCTGTCTGCAAAAGAGATTCCTGCCTACCCCTCTATGCACCTCCCATCAGTGATGCCAGTGGGTGGTTCCTCTGTTTTCTAACCACACTCAGGGCAGAACTGTGGGATCCAGGAATAAAAACACTGGCACTTTACTTGCCCTGGCACTCCCACGTGTTGCTGATGCTTATGGAGCCATACAGGTGTTATCCCTGGAAAAGTCTGAGTACAGAAGTTCATTTACACTCTATGTGCCTAGCCTCTTGCAAAACTCAGGAAGCAGAAAAAGAGGTTGTACTTGGTAAGATAATTATGAAGTGCCTTTCAGTGCTATTTTCCAGGTCAAGACCAAATAAATTGTCATACTAAGCTCTTCCTGCAACTTCCTTGTCTAACAGTAACATCACTGCAGTTCTTACATTCCTATCCTCACAAGAATGGTAACTCAAAAATCCACAGAACTCACGTTCTACATTTCATATTTTTGTCAGCAGGAGACACATGAAATTTATGTGGAACCAACATGTTCAATGTCCAGGTGCATACTCAACACATAACAGGACTATTAACAATGTTTAACTCTTTGCTTTATTAGATGAAGACAGTTTTCCAGTACCAAGCCAGGATAAAGAGGAAAAAAATACCTTAAAAAGTTCAAACCCTGGATCTCACTGGCATTCTAATTTTTCTTGTCTATTACACTGTACCAAGATCAGTGCTGTCTGGATCATGTGCACAAGAGAATATACACTGTCTTACTTTGATTTAGAATTTGCATTAGAGAATTTGTGTAATTTCAACTAAATGTCAACTAAGATATTGCACTGGGCTTTTTAATACTCTCTTACATACACTGAATTCCACTCACTGCAATTCACAGAATCACAGTATCATTAAGGTTGAAAAGACCCTTAAGATCATCAAATCCAGCCAACCCAGCACCACCACCATGTTCTCCACTAAACCATGTCCTCGTGTGCCACAACCACAGGGTTTTTGTTCATTCCCAGGGATGGTGACTCCACCAACTTCCCTGGGAAGCCTGTCCCAGTGTGCAATGACCCTCAGGAAAGAAATTTCTCCTAATTGAATATAAACCTTCCCTGACACAACTTGAGGCCACTTCCCTCTGTCCTGTCCCTTGTCCCCTGGGAGCAGAGCCTGACCCCCCTGGCTGCCCCCTCCTGCCAGGGAGCTGTGAAGAGTGAGAAGGTCCCCCTGAGCCTCCCCAGCTCCCCCATCACTCCTCATCAGACTCGAGCTCTGTTCCCTTCCCTGGACACCTCCAGCCCCTCAGTGTCTGTCTTGTCCTGAGGTTCCCAGAACTGTCCCCAGGATCTGAGGTGTGGCCTCAGCAGTGCCCAGCACAGGGGACAGTCACTGCCCTGCTCCTGCTGCCACACCATGGCTGGGCCAGGCCAGGTGCCCTTGGCCTCTTGCCCACCTGGGCACCCCTGGGCTCATGTCCAGCTGCTGTCACCAGCTCCCCCAGGGCCTTTCCAGCTTTCCAGCCCCTCTGGCCCAGCCTGGAGCTGCAGGGGGTTGGTGTGAGCCAAGACCAGAAGCCAGGACGTGGCCTTGCTGAACCCCATACAATCGGCCTCAGCCCACTGATGCAGTCTGCTCAGATCCCTCTGCAGGGCTTTCTGAGCCTCCAGCAGCCCAACCTGAACCCAAAGCCCAATGTCCAAGTTCAATATACAATGAAGACCATGGTACCTAAAAATAGCAGAAGCAGGTGCTCTTAGACAATGGGAAATACAAGGCAAAACCTTAGCAGAAGTTAAACTACAGGCAGTAGCACTTGCACGCTGCTGCTAGCAGACTACTTGGTGAACTGCCTGTGGCACAGCAGTTCCACAGCCTGACAGCAGTGACAGGTTAATCTGGCCCTACAGTGACACTGCTCCTCTGTGCACTCCTGCCAACAGGATGAACACTTGGGAAAAGGTGGCATTCTGTTTTCAGACATGTTTGCTTTCCAAGCTGTTTTGCTGCCCTGGCAATTTAGACAAAGCACGGAGGGCAACAGAGGGACCCCAAAAAGCAGATAGAAGATGGCAGTTGTGGGGGCTGCTTAAACCAGTTCAGAAAGCTCAGATACTGAATGTGAATGCAGCTGAGCTGAATTAAGGGCTCACCAATGCCAAAAGAAGGGATTATATCTTCTCTCTGCTTTCTTCTCATTGCTTGTTTTGCTCTCAGTTGTGCAACTGATCTCATGGTAAGCTGATTCAAACCACAAACCTATCAGGGAAAAGTCACTGTTCTTTTGCCATGGTGATTTGCTGCCATTTTAGTGGTCAGTATTAGTTGGCAGTGAATGGCTAATTCATCTAAAGCTGCATTGTGAAACCATTCCCTGTGTCAGCACAGATCCACAGGCACTGTGTGCCAGCATAAGCCTTACTATGATTTTTTCCAGTCTCCTCTCATTCGTTCCCACATGTATACTGTCCCTGTAGCAAAGATTAGCTGTTCAGGCTAATGAAACTGCTGATTAATTGAATACAAAAATAGTATTTAGCAAAAATAAAGGCTGACATTCATTTGGATCTCCATTAGACCCTCTAAAATGTGCTATGAGCTTATAGGGACTAATGTAGCTATTTCTTCAGACATCCTGTCCCACATTAACTGCACACCACTTTATTATAAAAATATTCTTACACTTGTTTTCATGCACTTATTGTGAGGACCAACTGTAATGTGACCATAGCCACGTAAAGAACAGCTGAGAAACTGCCCACTTCAGTCCAGCATATTCCCTGACTGATGAAAGACAAATCCTTTAACCAAGACACCTTCTATTTCATTTCTTGCAGTGGCAGAACCTTGCTCTCCAGCTTTTCCAGTCACCATTTCACTGCTGCTTTTATTATTTCCCTCCTCTTTTCTATGACCTTTGAACATGGTCAACAGTCAAGGCTCTGGCAAACTGTTCTGCACAAGTGCACTGTCCTGGCTGTGCAGCTGAAAGGGAGAGGAGCTACCAGGGAATGACAGCAACCAAAACAGCAGGGAAGCCACAATGTGTGGGCTCAGGATGTCAAGCAGTTGTGGACATCGAATGTGAGAGAAGAGGGAGAGGAATAGCACCATGAAAAAGCAAGCAGTGAAACAGAGTTTGTTTTTTTCCCCTGCCATGTCCACCATTTACTAAAAGCAGCATCCAAAACAAATAAAAAACAAGCCTGACAGGTTTCAGCTGCACATTTGTTAGACTACATATTGTGTCTCTTCTGCCTTCAGAAGACATCAATGGCTAGTTTCAACAACCTGGCAGGCCATGACATCTTTGCAAGGTTTCTCTGGCCCAGGGAGTCATCTCACCTCTCACCATAAGGCACCTGTGGCTTACCAAGTGGCATTGTCACCTGTGGGTTACCAAGTGGCATTGTCACCTGTGGGTTACCAAGTGGCATTGTCATCTGTGCACAATGGGAAATTCTGGCCAACCCAGATCACACCGTACCAGAGTCACTTCTGTCCTTGTGAGCAAGCACTACAAATCATATCCTCTGGCTTGCTGAACTGCCTGTAACACTGTCTCACTACACAGATTTAGTAGTATAACTCACTTTTGAAACAGCTGGCAGCTGTAACACCCTGTAAGAAAACAAAGTATTTCCAAAACCACGCACAGTGACGCAAGATTTTCTCTTGGTCCGAAATTAGAAGCAATACTTGAATATCAAACCTAGGCCAGCTGCCACAGAAGCATATTAAGGAAGAGAAAGAAAATGAGGCTGACACGTTCTGAAGAGCTAGACCATGGAGAAAACAGCAAATAAAGAGGCCCATGCTGCTATTTGAGCAGGTGGATTGCTTAGGGCAAACTTGGCTCCTTTTCAATATAGCAGAAGAAACAGGCAAAGTTAAGTTGCTGCTGCACTGAGCAATGAGTCAGGAGGACTTGGTGCTGCTTTGCTTTTATGCTAAAAATGTTAATGCAAACTATATCAGTGGAGATATTGCACGTTCTTACGGTGCTGGGTTGTGCTTAAACTCAGATCATCTCACAAAAATTAATTTCTTTGTGCTGCATAAGGAAATCTAAGTACAGAAGTGTGAAATGGTACAGAACCTGAGTGGTGATTAAGACAAAAATAATTTTTTCTAATGCAGACACAGCCTACTATAGTTTCTGGAAAATTAATACGTATCTTTATCACTCCCACTGAATTAAGGCCACAAAAAGTAATTCCTCACAGGTAATCTGAAAAATAATTTAAAATTATAAAGAAACCCCTGAGGAATACATTAAGCTGCCTTAAGAAATAGAACATAAACCCGGTTTCATAAATTCACAGCCACCTGAAGCTGTGTAGACAACTTTAGTTTCAGTTTCCCAAATTCTGGATGTTTCTTGATGGATTTAACACAGATTTTGTTTATAGTTTAATCAGCAGCTCATGCACACAGAGGTACATGCAAGCAGGTAAACACGAGAAAATCTAGATACCTGCACCACTTTGGGTTAGAGTTCACTGCCTCACAATCAAGCAACAATGATGGAAGTAAAATGGTAATTAGTTCTGAATTCAGCCCTAGGCACGTATTACTTAACTACAGACTGAACATATTTATACACACATGCATAGCATCACTCTGTTTCAGTGAACTGAGACTAATTTATATGGAACTTAGTCACTTTGTTAATTTCTTCCTGCTTAAAAAATGCCTATAAGCGATTTAGTTCAAATCAACTAGAGGACATCTCTCTTTTATTTTTTTCTCAAACCCCAAGACCATTATGACCACAGAAATTTATTGCTATAAGTAGCTTCAATACAAGCAGTAAGCACATGCACATACATTCACACAGACATACAGACTTCACAGTACAGCTACATTCTAACTCAGGTCACATTTATGTTAAGCAAAGCCTAAAAAAATAAATATTCATGGACAGATCTTCCAGAAGTATTTTCTCCCACTTACCTGGATTACACCACTTCCCTTGCCCTGCGGTAGGCTTTTCCTGAAGCTCCTCTGCTGCCTGCTCCCAGTTGGTGAGGCCACTCCTAATGATGATTACCTTGCTATGGTTGTAATTCTTATGACTAAGTTCCTCCTCGCTGATTTTTCTACTCCAGTCCCGCCCAGCTTCAGTTCTTTGCTCCTCTAGGTTTTCTCAGCTGTGTCCCCAGGGATGTCCAACACGCAGCTGACAGGAAGGCACACGCTTGCAGAACGGGTTTGCCTGGCTCCCACACCAGCTGCTCCTGCACTGACTACAGAGGCAGGCACAGCCAAGAGTCCTCGGGCAGGGACATGAGTGGAATTTGAAAGGCAGACAAATACAGATCAAGAGGGACAGGCTAATGTAAAAATCAGCGCTCATACACTTCCAGTTACAGGTTCACGTTTAGAAAAAATGGCCTCTTGGAACAGAAAATCTGTACAAAACCCCCAGGACTCCAGAGGCTGAAAAAATGTCCTGTCAGGAACACAATCTGCAAATGGAGAAAAAGATTAATAATATCAAAACATGCTACAACAGACAGCAGGAAGACTGGTTTTTTTCCTATTCTGCCTTGCCCCTTGGTGTCCCTGCTGCTCGGGCTGTCCAAGCATTCTGCCAGCATCGTGGCAAACAGCTGGAGCCCTGCCATCAGCTTTCCCCTGCCCTTTCCTCACACCATCCTGAGCTCTCCAGCCAGAACAGACAATATTCTTGAACTTCCCTGTGACCTTTTCCTGCCAGGATGCCCTTGGGGTCACCACTGTGCTCTGCTGGTGTCCTCATCAGCCGTGGGGCGTAATCTTCATTGCACCTTGGCATTTTACTTCTGGGGACTTTCTTCCCAACCAACCCATGTATGCATGTCCCAGCTGTTGGCCTGCCCTCCCCTATCACTGGTGATAAGAATTTCAGATTCCTGAGTCCTGGTTATATGAGTCTACACACTGCTTACCTACTTCATAGGAGCGAGAGGCAGCTGCATTACAAGAGCAAACGTGAGACCTACTGCTGAAAGCCAAACTGCATTTAACAGTCAGCAACACAATGCAGGTGGCTTTGGGAAGATGGAGCAGATGAGCTGCCCACTGTTTTAGTGATATTTGTACACCAGTACATCCTAAGCTTCTCCCTAAGCAGTATTCTTTCAGCTGGCATTTACCCATGTGTGTGAAACGGCAGTGGTTTCTTCACGGCTTGGTCTGTCTACAGAGACTGGCAGGAGTGGGCAAAACAGTATTAGTGAAACAGTCCTATGATGAGGACTTTCATCCCCTGAGAAACCAGGAGACACAACTTCTAGACTGAAAAATTTTTTGAGTTACAAAGACCACTACAGCTGCAGAGTGTAGGCTTGGACTGCTTTCAGCTTTCCTCTCATTCTGGTACCATCTCGCACGGACTCTCTGCAGTATTTTCTCCATGAAGGAGCAGGGGATCTGCCTCATACCTCATTCTCCATTAAATAGTAGATAGAATGCAAATAACAGTTCCTCATTCAAATGAGACTTATACTGAAATGAGTTATGTTCCACAGGCATGTCCTCCAAGGGCACCTGGGAAAACCTACTCATCAGATTGCTGTTTAAAAACATGACAACAGAAAGCCTTCCTCCTTTCAATTTCTACACATCCCTGCTGTGGAGGAGAGTGTGAAAGGCAAAGGGTTAAATATTCAAGGTAAGCATATGCAAAAGCAGCAATAGCTGCTGCTTTTAATTTCCCCCACCAATCTCTCTGCTGTGCTCCCAGTCTGACTGGTTGGATAAGATATTTTAATGGTTCAGAGTTCAGGCTTCAGCCTCTGTAATCTTCCTCATTCATCAACAAGCCTTTCCCTGTTTAGTCAAGTGACAGAAGTCATTTATTGTCCTGTGAAAAACAGACTTTTCCTGCTACGTCTTGTTCTGTATGCACATCTGCAAACAAAATATTGCCTGTTTGTCAGGCAATTCTGTCCTTCTCTGCTTTTTCCTTAGGCAATTACGATTAAGCACACTGAAAGGCAGTCCTGCAAACACCTTCTCCTTTTTTTTTTTTTTTTTTTTTTTTT
>VZRZ01005546.1:1145133-1172681 GCA_013398175.1 Climacteris rufus | reverse complement strand
GTGCCCGCCCGCCTGTGCCGTGAGGGAGGGCCGGGAGCGGGAGGGAGGCGGCGGCGGCCCCGGCGCCCCGCGGGGAGCCGGCCCGGGGGGCGGCCGGAGGGTGCCCGTGCTGTGCCCCAGCACGGGGGCTTGGGCTTCCTGAGGTCTCCGGGGTACGGGGTCCGCCGGCACTCGGTTACCCTCAGTTTCACCGCGTGGAATTGGTTGTGTGGAGAGACACTTGGAACACCCAGCGTCTGAGGTTCGGCAGTGTTGTAAGGGGTTGTAAAGCCATTACAAAGCACCCATCGCGTTCCTTCCACACGTATGGGCAATAAAACCCGCAAAACAGATACCCACCGAGTCTGAGAAAGCACTGACAAACACTGTGCTGTGTGATGTATAAAGTCACTACAGGCAAGCCCTTCCATCTCTTCATAGCTCCGTCCCGTCCACTGGTGGTTTCCAGAAAAGGAAATTAAAGGCAATGCTTTTGCGTCACATTTTTGGGTAACACTGAGGTTCTAAAACTCTCTTTTTGCCCCAAGCATTTTTACCTGGTAGAATTGCGGCCCGTAGAAGCAAGGCGAGGTCAGGGAGTCCCAGGGCCTTGGGTGCCCGTGCGGTGCCAGAACTCGGTGTGTGTGCTCACCCGGCTGAATACCCAGTGCTGAAATCCCCACTAAAATGGGCACCTTACAGCCAACTCGGGAAATTCAGAGTTGCCCTAAGTCTGAGTGCGTGGGGGAGAAGCTTGAAGACAACTGGAACAGGGTAATAAAATTTGGTAATGAAGCATTTGACGCAGTGATCTTTGTTATTACTGGTACGACGTCATTTGGTACGAACACAGCGTATTTCTTTCTACATAAGTTAATTTCAGTATGAATTGAAAAGAACAGGCAGCACACAGGTGATGACCAGTAACTTCAAGATCAGATTTTTTGTGGAATTGGCATTTAAAATATACATGCTTTTTTTTAATTTATTTTTTTTAATTGCAATGTTACTTTCTCTCAGCTGTGAAAAACAACTCACTTTAGGGGTAAAATAAAGTACAAAACTCCCGGTTTCCTTGTAGATGGCTGAATCAGAGCCTCAGGAAGAAAACTGTGATAACATGAAAAAGGTGGAGGACTTGGAAAATCTTCTGGAGAATATGGAAAAACTAACAGGTACAGGTCTTTATTAAGAATGACAAGGATTTTTGTACTTGAATGAAGACTCTGAAGATTTATTATTTATATTTATTCTGTAAACTTCTGTGTGATAGAAATGTAGGAGAAAACAATCACCACCAACTAATGCCTTTGTGTTCTTAATTGTGAAAAAGCATGCAAATAATTTAGATGTTTCAGCTGGCCCAGAATTAAAAATCAAGAGGTGATGGATGCTTAGTTGAGAGTGTTGGTTAAAAACATAAATACTACTAAGGTGCTTAATGTACAATTATTAAAATATAGTATGGAAAATGAAACTTAATTCTGAAAAACGGCAGGAGACATAGCACCTCTCATGTCAGTGCATGATGTGTTTAATTCCTCAGCTACAATAAAGACTCCTCTGCAAATTTAATCTTAGTCCTGCAATGTACAGAGGGGACTGCACATTCCTCTCCATGTTCTGCAACATTTCTATCAGAAATTGTGTGCTACTAACAAGAACAGATTGGAACTGTTAATTAAACTTTTTTGTGATTGAACAATTTATGAGTGCCATTAAGAAAACTACAGTGAATTCTTGGTAAAACAAAATGGAAAGTGTGATGTAAGGGCTAAAAGTATTTGCTCAGCTTTATCAGATACTCATTATTTCAAAATACATTTCATTACTTAAGTTACTCATTATTTAAGTTACTCATTATTTGAAGATCAATCTCATTATTTAAGTGATTCTTAAAATCTTTTATCTTTGTGTTGCAGTCTCCTTGACCTTCCTCTTGCTCACCTAACACAAGCCTCCTGGCTGTAACTGGTCTGCTGAGAGGATTCCTTATATAATATTAATATATTTTTAAACAGTCTGTTTAGAATATAATCTTTAGAATAGAATCTATTTGATTACCTGTTTTGTTGTAAATTTTAGGTGAAGAGTCCATCTCCCTTCCATAATTTACATCAGTGTGCTTCCATTATGAAGTATTTTGAGACGTTTTTAAAGAAGTAATACTGAACAGTCTGTTTAATCTTCAGTATCACTGCAGGCCGTTCACATTTTACTTTACAGCCTCCTGTAAGATGTGAACTGACAATAATTCCTGTCCTTTATTTGTTTATGGAACCAGCCATTGCTTTTTTGTGGCCCCATTCCTGGCTCAGTTGTGTGTGTTGGGTTTGCAGTGCGTGTGGCCTTGGTGGCCTATGACATGGTAGCCATGAGGACCAACCCTGACCTGACCCACTCCATGAAGCTCTTGGAAGATGCTTTGCTGAGCTGCAGAGGACAGCTGGAGAAGAAATGGCAGGAGGAGCTAATGCAGCCTAAAGGTGAAGAGCAAAACAAGGAATAAATGGAGCTCGGTCATGCCGGCAGAACCACATCCCCTGGGAAAGCACTCAGCTCTTTTTATTCTTGCTGGAGGCTTCACAGCCACTGTGGAAAATGGATTTGCTTTCATCTTGCTGAGAACTTCTTTGTGTACATCTGTGGAAGAATTCTAATGAGATTACACACACATCTGTACCTTGGTGAAGGTAAAAGGCAGCCATGTGTGTGTTTGTACAATGCCCATCAGTAATCCCTGTAGTGCTTGCACACACAGTTTACACACCTTCTGGCTTCCTGCCTGGAACATCACACTCACTCCATCACCAGTGCCACTGGAATTCCTGGAGACCTGAACAAACTGGGGGTGGGGAGCAGGGCTGCTGTAGTGGACCATCCTGGTGGCATTGCCTTTCAAAGAAAACTGAAGAATTGCTTCTTTTTCCAAATGAAAAGCAGGTGAAATTCTAGATTTACAGTTTTATGTGTGGGATTGCCATTTAGATTGCAGTTGCAGAGTTTTGTTACTCAGATAAATTATCTGTAGTGGTTTCATTTTGTTCCATTGGATTTTTAACCATCTCTTTGACCTGGTTTCCCTAGAAAAATTGTTCCTCTCAAACCCTCTGGATGTGGCATGACTGATTTAAGTAAAAGTTTTTTTACCATTATAGACTGCAGTGTGTGTGGTGGGATTGCTGCAGAAACCAAGCTAACCATGTTAATAAAACAGGCTTTTCTCCCCATGTTCTTACTGTGCAATATTGGAGAAGGACCAAAACCATGACTTTAGTAAGATGTGGGTTAAAAGCACCACCTCGTGGCTTGCAGTTGTACATAAATTAGTGTTTTATCTGAGGTAGAAGTCAGTAGAAGTTTTAACAAGGATCTACCTTTCATTAAAATTTGTCACTTTTAACTAGAAAGCAATCACCATGTAGCAAGAGAGAGCATCCCCATCTCCTTTGAAGAGGTCTTTAATGATTTAAATTGTATCTAAATGATCTATCAAATTTTGCTGATTTATAGACTATGTATTTTTTTTGAGATTGCCGTAATTTCACACAGAATGTTTATCCACGGAAGTGAAAAATATGTAACCAATTTAACCTTTTTTTTTTTTTTTTTTAAATGCTACCAAGTATTCGAGAGGTACAAATAGTGAAGAACAAACTTTGAACTCTACACTTGACTTTCAGTGGGTAGGTCTTCATTGCAACCCAGGTACAGCAAAATGGCAGAGGAGCATGAGGAAACCTTCACACTGATTAATCTCTGAAGGATTTTTAATGGCATGTTGGCACTTGGATACCTCTCAGCACATTGTCTTCACTTTTTAATTCTGTATTAAAAATTAATTTTGTTGATGAGGCACTATTTTAACAGATTGTGTAGGAATGTACTGAATGTTGTGATTTTCTGGAATCTTTTGGCCATAAAGTGCTAAGATTGCAGGTTTTCCAGAAAGATCAGTTTTCACTTAGACATTTAAACCATGTGGCCAGTGATAATAAAAAATTCTTTACGGACCCAGGAGTCCCACTGAAACAGAGAATACTGCTCAAACCCAACACTTCTAAAAATACGTCTTTTAATTGTGACATTCAGCGACGTTGTCTCTCAGGCAAATTTGAATCCTATTTCCTGTGATTGGCAGGCTACACTCCCACACCCACAGAATGGGAGGGGTTGGAAGGGACCGTAAAGACCGCGTGGTTCCAAGCCGTGCCGCGGGCTGGGCCGCCTCCCCCAGCACTGAGCGTGTCAGAACGTTGTGTTTCTCCAGAGCACGGCGCCACATCGTTCTGGGAACGGCGAGCAGCATTGCAGCCCTCGACTCTCAGCACTTCACTGCTTTTCTTTTCTGAATTTTACAAAATTGACTTTTTGTTTCCTTCTGTAGAGCCCCTGAGGCAGAAGGCATTGCAGCACCATCAGAGATGCATTAGGAGCACGTTCACTTTCTCCTCACCACAAAGCAGAGAAGTGATAGGCTGGTAACCACGGGGCACTGCCTGGGTCTCAAGGACAGAGGCTCGAACTGAGGTACCGGCTCCCTTCCCTGGGAAGGAACAGACTGACGGCACGGCAGGGGTGTTGAGGATACTGTGAACATTTGTCACCTCTGCTGCCCTTTTCCTCACTCCTGAAAATCCTCACACATCACCACAACACTCAGTGGTGATGAGCAGCAGGAAGAGAAGCTGGCAAGGAGTGACCAAAGGGTGTGGCTGGGAGCTTCTTTCTCCCCAGGATTTTCTGCCCAGCTGTGTGATGGGCACCAGAGCAGACTTAGGGATAGGCAGCAGTGCTTATTCCTTGAAAAACTATACACCAAGATATTTATACTTTTACTTTACTACTTTTTTTTTTTTAATTGGTTGGATTTCTTCGTGTCTTGGGTTATTGGCTCACCATCTACCCCATTTCAGCCCCTCTACAGCCTGCATCAGAACCCAGATAGCTCACCTTGCCACACCTTCATTTCCTGTCACAGGGGTGTCTATAAATTTCCAGAAAAAATTATGTGGAGCAACAGCCCCATCTAGTGCTGCCATAACCGTACCTGCAAAGCAGATTGCTGACATCTCCATTCCCAGCACCCATTCTCTGCTGATGAGAAGTGTCAGCAGCACTTTGGCTTTATGTGCACTTTGCTGAGCCCCAGTGGTGGGAGATGAGTCTGCACAGAAGTCTCACAGGTGGTTCCTGTGCTGTCCTTAAGGCAAAGGAAGCTTCTGCAAAACAGCCACAGAGCAAGAGAAGCTGCACCCGGGCCCTGCCAGTCTGTATGCCCAAATACAGGAGGAAGCAATTCTATTTCCTGAGTGACTCAGTCCTTGGCCTCTATTAAGTAACACTTGATAAGCATTTCACAAATCTGTTAAAAGGGATATTTTGGTTGTGGGTTGTTTTTTGTTTCTTGTCATGCCTGAACAGCTCTGGAATCTGTGTGCATGCTGGTTCATTTTGCATGAGAGGCTGAGTCTTATTTGCACTGTTGGGTATCAGCTTTACCCCAGAAGTGTGTGATGCTCAGCAAGGGCTATGGCTCAGCCCTTAAGAACCTATGAAGTACAGTAGATACTCTGGTGTGTAACACTGCAAAGCTTTTACTATCCATGTCACAACAAAATTTACTGATCTTAGTTATGCACTGTGCCTGTTGGCAAGTCAAGAGTCTGATGGCCAGGACTAAACTACCCCAGAGGCATCCAACAGAGCCACACATTGTCTGCTCCAAACAGCCTGCACTAGCACAGCTCAGAAGACATTCCTCTTCTGAATGTGAACAGGTATTTTCCCTACAAAAGACATGGACAAGGTGTCCTACAGCCCCTCTTGGTCGAGCAGCTCAGATGCTACTGCACTCATCAGAGCTGCCTGCATTCTCAGTACTCTGTTTCAGAGTTTCCATTAACAGTTTCTTACCAAGAAACAGATGAGACTTACACAGAGCCTCCTGGGAAATTCTCATGGTTGAAACTCTGCCCTTCTCCCCGTTGTAAAACAACTGACAGGGGGCTGGGAACATTTCACACATCCACTCAGGCACCCTGACCTTGTCAGAACATGTCCTGGAGCTGTTCAGAATGTTTATTTCATTTAGTACTACTGTTCTCCAGTTCTTTATTACAGCCCCAGTTCAGGCTATCTCAGAAAGGCTTGAGAATCCACATTAGCTGTCTTACCTTTGGGCATAAATTGTTTCCAAATGTCAGTCCAGATTCTTGCAGCAATCTTTCCTGAAATGTGTATTGGGAGATTACTGAATCTATAACAGCTCTATTTACACATACTATTAAAATAATGTTCTTCTTTCCTGCACAAGAACTCTATCACATAGGCACTGTTGGCATGAAAGTGGCAGTGTCTATTTTGTGTACATTCCATCACTACTGATTGTATAGTGCTTCTGCACCACTGTAAACTATTTTTTTTCAACAAAACCATGTTGTATTTTCTCATTTTTCTGTTTCTCATAAACTGCTCACAGAATCATAGAATTGTTAAGGTTGGAGAAGCCTTGCTGCAGCTTCCTGACAGGTTGTAGAGTGGTAAAGTCCCTCCTAAACCTCCTTTTCTGCAGGCTGAACACCCCCAGCTTCACACGACTCGAGCTCCAGCCCCTTCCCCAGCTCTGTTCCCTTCCCTGGACACCTCCAGCCCCTCAGTGTCTTTCTTGTCCTGAGGTTCCCAGAACTGTCCCCAGGATCTGAGGTGTGGCCTCAGCAGTGCCCAGCACAGGGGACAGTCACTGCCCTGCTCCTGCTGCCACACCATGGCTGGGCCCGCCCAGGTGCCCTTGGCCTCTTGCCCACCTGGGCACCCCTGGGCTCATGTCCAGCTGCTGTCACCAGCTCCCCCAGAGCCTTCCCAGCTTTCCAGCCCCTCTGGCCCAGCCTGGAGCTGCAGGGGGTTGGTGTGAGCCAAGGGCAGGACCGGGCCCTTGGCCTTGTTGGCCCTCAGACCATTGGCCTCAGTCCCTGGATCCAGCCTGTCCAGGTCCCTCTGCAGAACATTACTGCCAAAGGTGCCTGGTTTGCTGGATGTGCTCTGGGCAAGGATCACTGCAACACACTCAAGGCAGTAAGACTGCAAGGGTTGGAAGTGATGTCATTTCACACATGGATTGAGTTCTGCTGGTAACTAGAATATCCTCTGTGGCTCCTCAGAAAGCTAAATAGTGACTAAAGAGGACACATGGCCTCTTTCCATTTATAGAAAGCCAGAAGAAATACAGGCACCTTGACATTCTAGTTAGAGCAGGTTGGTTTAGTCACTGTTAAGCTCCCATGTCACACTGGGGATACATCCCAAGGCTGTGAAACTGCTGTGATTTTACATGCAGCTTGTTATAGACACCAGCACTACATTACACAGAGTATTTTAAAGGAAGAAGGGCAAAGTTAGAAGAAAACTGTTAACAGCATTTTGCAAGTCATGGACAAAAATAATTGGCTAGAATTGGCTAGACCAACACAATGAACAATAACCCCAGAACGTGGGCTTTGGAAACAAATTGACTATTACAGATACACTATAGAAGGCAGATTTTGACTCCTATCACCAAACTGCTGTTACTTAATATATTAAAATGGCAGAAGTTTGACTCTAGAGCTGCAGCAAAAGTTGAGTTCTGGGCTGACACTAACCACTTACCTAAGACTATATGGCCCTTAACATATTCAACTGGTGCTCAAACTTCTTCAGAGCAGATCACTTTGTGTACTGCAGACTTTAATATACATACTTATATAGCATATAACATACTTTATAGCAAATTTTCCTTAAAATTCTTGATTAATTCTAAGGACCTATGTGGTCCTCCTAAAGTCACCATTTCCAAGTCTAAACTTGTAAAACACTGAAGAATAACGTATTTTGACATTAGTCAGGAAATACAATGAAGCTCTGAGTCTTTTCTATCCCATTTTAAAACCTTCAGATGTTAAAAGTAATTCTTCATCTCATCAGCTGGTGGCATTAAGTCAACAAGATCAATTTTCTGCTCAGTGCATCACTGCCCTGCTCTAGGCCTCAAATCCAACCACAGCAGCATTGCTGTTGTAAACAGCACAGAACAGAAAGTTCAAGCCACCCCTTGTTTGAAGCTTACAGGACACACATCTCTCCACAGTGAATGCCTTGTATTGCAATTACATTCAAAGGAAGCAGTGCACAAAGGCCTACAAAACTGCCTTCTGCCTTTCTTTATCCTCCTCAAAAGCTCACAAGGCCCAGGGAAGGTTTCTGCAGCTCAGTAAGGCAGCAGCCTTCAGAAGCAAACAGCCTGGTTAGAGGCAGAGCATCACAAAGACAGTGTAAAATTATTACACTGAAAAGTGCCACCCCCTCCAAGACACTGAAGAGCCCACGAAAGGGAAGAATGCTGGAAGGAAGGCATGAACAAGGTGTAGAAACAAGGGCTCCAAGTAGGTACAAAAGCTTGTTAACTACTCTGCAAATTCCAAATCCATACAGCTAACTGTCCTTTTAAGAAACCAAACCAACAAAACACAAAATAACTCATCTGAAACTGTTTGAGGCAAATAACTCATACTCTTATTTACAGGTACAAAAGCACCAGGTGCCAAGAGAAATGACCCTCATTACTGAGCACCACTTTTGCATTTTTTCCTGCCAAATTCAGCTAACAAGAACACAAGTGGCCTAGTAAAGGAACAATTTATGCCCAGCCCAAGACACCTAAAATGTAATTTTAGTAAGTGCTTTACACTTGCTAGAGGTAAGCCTGTATTTTTGCAACCAGGAATTCAGGTCTGACATAGATAGTGTCAGTCCTTAACTTCTGTTTTATGCAAATATTCTTATTACAGAGGCAGGACAGAAAAAACAAATAGAACCAGATGCCAGGACACTACTTACACCTCTCCTTTAGTTTCTCCATTCATTAAAAAAAAGATGGTGAGTTAGGTACTTTTGTTAAACTGATTCAATCTGACCCACATTCCTGCAGAGATTAAGAAAATTCTCTTTAGACTGACAAAGCTCACTGTAAGAAAAAACACCTACTTTTGAACAACTGAGAGCAGTTAAAACTGTTTTGATGACAAATTCTGCAGTAACACTTCAGTATTTGTGAATATCTTGCATCTGTTTATTATAATGAGATTGCCAACCTCTCCCCACTGTGCCTGAACATTTAGTTCTGAACAAAATTTAAGCCTAATAAGATTTATCCTGCTTAAGAATTTTTAGAAGGTACATTCCTTATATTACCTACACCTTATTAAATTTTACTTTGTGTCAAAACAGACCTCATCTTCATCCTCCAAGGAAGGACATCAGAATAACACTGTGTCCATCTCACCATCTTTCCCAGTCCACAGCATCCCAAACTCGCTGCAGGTGTCTCCCAGCAGTCCCTGTACCAATGGAGTTTCTCAAGTGCTGGGTAAGTGACCAAGCCCTGCAAGGCAGCTGATGCTACAGCGCAGTGTGCACTCAAAGGAGGCAGCAGCGTTCCCCTTCCTGAACCAAGCCCGTGCCTTCCACCTCACACCTCACTAAAGGTTCCTAATCCACTGCCAAAGCAAGCAGGAACTGCCCAGTGCAGGTGGCTGCAGGCAGCACAGCTCACACATCACCACACCTCCCCACCCTTCTCCCCAAGGCAAAGGCAACAGGGCCATCCATTCCTCACCTTCCCAGGAGCTGCAAGCAAACGGCTTTCAAGTGTAATTATGCCCTACACTCTCTGCTTATTACCTGAAGAGTAACAGGGATATTTGTTTAAGACACAAATCTGCTATCTAAGGTTTGGGCAACAGCAACTGCAAGACAGGAATGTGAGAAATGTTGAACTAGACAACCAAGGACACAAGATATGCACCCATCTGCAGACTGATAACACTTGCAAGACAGCCAAGTTTTCAGGAGGAACATTAGAAAACCACTGATATAAGCAAGACAGCTAAAGTACTTTGTTCATTAACAAAGGGGGCACAGGTACAGAGGTGTTACTGGTTTGAACTAAGAGTGGAGAGGCTGATAAAACACACTGCCATTATGCTGAACAGCAGCTTAGATAGAATGACAGTTTCTAAGCCAGTGTCCTTTTTGAGAAGAGGAGTCTCAAAACTTGGATTCTGCTGTTTACAGAACACAAAAGCCCAGCAAAACATGAGGAAAAAACATTCCAGGACCTCATTCCACATGCCCCAAACTCCTGCCACAAGGCAGTAACAGGAAAATCCAACCACTAGGCATCATGTCAGCCAGAAGAGCAGAGGGGACAGTGTAGGTTATAGCCCTTGAGTAATTTCTTTGCAGAAGTTACCTTGATGTCCACCTAACCATGCTCTTGTATCATCCAGCAAGACACACCAGAGGCAGCACTCTCTCACATATAAATGCTGAAACAACAAGGTTAAAAGAATGTATTATTTTAAAAGCACACGTGAAAAAACATACTAAACCAGATTTTTTTTGTAGTTGAAATCACTTTTATTTGTGAGGAACGTCACCCATGCTGCAGTTTCAAATAGATCTTAACAAGGAAAGCGGAAATTTGTCCTCCCCATGTCCTGCAGTGAACAGGACTGGCACAGAAACAAAAAACCCACACTTGGGAGGTTTAGCACCAGCATCCAATAAAAAAAGCATTTTATTTCAATTTTAGTTCTTTGGTTGTTTTTTTTTTTCCCTTTTCAGTTTGATACCAAAAGAAAAATTGAAAAAAAATCAATACTAGCAAATTCTAGGGAAAAAAAACCCCAAAAAACAAAAGCTCCACAGTTGCTGTTGAAACTAGGGAGGTTGTTCTTTCTGCATCTCGCTCTCTTCCTCTCTTCTTGCATCTATCTTGTAGGCGTTCCCTGGATCTCAGCTGCTGGTAAATTTTGTTTTCTTTTACACTTTGGTATTTCAAATCTTTGCTTTCATCACCACTGTTGACAATTTATTGCTTGTGTGTTTCTTTGGTGTTACTTTTGAGTTGTGTTTTACGACACCTGTTGAAGAGTCAAGTGTAAAAAAAAAATGCAGTGTTAAGTTTCATTTTCTCATTGAATAGGCAAGATGTGAAATGAGAGTGGTAACAGACAGGATAAGCACAATTGGCTTATCCTGTCCATAATCAGGATCTTCCTAAAACAAAGTAACTCATCAGCAGATGCTATTACTACACAGACCAGACAGAGCTTCCTGGAAAAAAAAAAAAATCATAAACCAAAACTTACTTTGTGACAAATACAGACACAGAGGCAGAGAAGAGAAAGAAGAGAGCAGCAGCATCGTGGTTGGCCTATACAGCACTCTCAGAACTCATCCCAAATATCAAGCCATACAGAAGGGCCAAGTCTTAGGAGCACACACAATGCAGCTTGAGCTGGAGAACAGGAACTGGGGCTCCTCCTTACCTGAGGGATGGTGAAGGTGCCTGGGGAGCCCCACGTTACTCAGCACCACTCTGCTCTGTCACTGGAGCAGGATTTTCCGCAGGTGTTTCAGTTACCTTTGTCTGAGACACAACAAAATCTTATTATAGGCAAAGGCTGACCTCCAGATCCTTCTTCTATTCAGTGGTACAGCCAGCATAACCCAGGTTTTAAAAGAACCAAGAAAAATGCATCTCCATGAACCATTAAACTTGAGTGTATATTCTATAATTGGGTATCACACAGCCAATTCTGTCAAGGAAATCTGAAGAAGACATTGAATGAGAAAAATCTTTCCTCGCTAAGGTAAAATCTGTGTTTGCAAACAGCTTCCTGAAGTTATCTGGTTTGAACAGCTCAGGAAATGGATCTAGAGCTTTCAAATCCATCTCTTACACTACATACAGAGGAAGGTTTGAGGAAGCTGGAAAACACAGCTATTTCTCTCCACTTCAGAAAGAGTTGCAGTCTGACCCCAATTAAGAACTACACAGAAGCAATCCCTATCTCACTGCTGGTTCCATTTGAGATAAGGTGCTTATTCTTCAAGGTCAGAAGAAGGAGACAAGGCAATCAGCACTTCAGATTTGGGCATCAGGCTTAAAGAACACATGAAAAATACACTTATTAAAAACTCACACAGGGCACAAGGTCTTGTGCTTTCACCCCATTAAAACCTTGGTCTTGCCTCATAGAATCATAGAATGGTTTGGCTTGGAAGGGACCTTGAAGATCACCTTGTTCCAATCCAATATCATGGGCAGAGACCTTTCACTAGACCAGACTGCTCCAAGCCCTGGCCTAGGAGACCTCCAGGGATGGGGCAGCCACAGCTTCTCCGGGCAACCCGTGCCAGGGCCTCCCCACCCCTAGAGGGAAGAGTTTCTCCTGATCTCCCATCTAAACCTCCTCTCAATCTGAGCTCACTCCCCCTTGTCCTGCCCACCTATCCCACAAATTCCCTTCAGGTACCGGCAGGCTGCAGTCAGGTCACCCCACAGCCTTTCCTCTTGCAGGCTGCACGGCCCCATCCCCGCAGCTCCCCGGCCGCAGGGCTGCTCCCTACCTCCTTGCCGTCGGGCCCCGGGGCGCTGGCGGGGCGCGGCCGCCGCCGGTAGTTGTAGGGGCGCCGGTACCCGCGGCGCAGCGGCTGCTGGCTCACGGCCCCCGCCTCGTGATGGTTCTCTTTGTTCTCGGCCTCTCCCGGCGCCGGGGCAGGGCGTGGCCGAGGGGGCCCTCTGGACGGGGGCAGAAAGAGGGGTTAAGCACGACAGAAGCCCAAGAAGGTCAAACCGCACTCATTTTAAACCTTCCGTAACCAAGTAGCATCCCCAGCAGTTTTGAATGCCAGCAAGCCATCCCTTTGGAGTTTGGCTGGCGTGTAGCTGAAAGGGAAAGACAAGGAAGGTGGGTGTCTCTTCACTGCTGAAGCTACATGACCCAGTTCTACCGTCCATCCTGCACTGAACTGCTGGCTCGGAGAAGAAACCAGCCAGTAGTGGCTGCACAGGAGATTGTGCTAAGTTAGCCTTGGCATGGCCATATACCAGCCCAGCCCTGTTGCTCATGGATGGTGCAATCCCTGGGAACCTCACTCCTACCTGTAAACCGTTCTGGATCTTTGCTCTTTGCCTCGTGTTGCCCCTCTTAACCACACAGGGAAGCACGGCAGGTATCACGGGTGAGTTGCACCTCACCAACACTAAGCCATCAAATCCATGGTCTTGACGTACACAAGAGCATTTCACCTCCCTTCCAGCATAAACAAAGTGTGTTTATAAACTGCCAAAACAACCAAAAGCCAGTTCCCATTAGCTAATCCTCAGCTACCTAGTCCCAAAAGCCAGTTTAGCTTTTCCAAAGGAATCTAACCAAAGCACCAGTGTCACTGGATTTAGTGTCTGTGAAACAAAAGCAATACCTGTTAACTCAGAAGTGTTTTGCACTGATAGGATACATCATTCCTCTTACAGGAAAAATGCAGCAGAAAATCACAAGTTTCCATTAGTCATGTGCAAATTACTCAGCCTGTGATTCAGCCACATGACATGCAAAAGCTCAGGTGCCTCACTGTACTTGGTGTGGTGCTATCTCTGACTGCCCAAAGCTAATGAAGACTTTCAGGAATTAAATTTGTTCAGCTCAGATGCCTACAAGCAGCAAGCCTCAGCAGTATTCCATTTCTCATAATCCTAGAAAAGAGAGCCAAAGGGAACACAAATATCCATCAACAGAAAAGCTCAAAGTAGAGGTGGAAGGCTTGTGGTTCTAGACCCAGAATCCAAAAAGATGGATCCATTTTGCATGGAACAGGCAGTCATTACAATTAAGAACAATCTTGTTATAAAATTCAGCTTGTTGCTGCTCTTGCACTGTTATTTACCTCTTTTTGTTTTTGAACAATCATGCACATGAAAAAAATGGGGATTACATCAATTTCATAGTTCATCTCCAAATACAGTGTTGGAACTTGACTTCTTAAGCTACTTGATAGACAAGAACAAGATGAAGAGGGTCAACTGAGTGAAGGACAGACAAATCAGCTCCTTAAGGACCTTTAAAGGTCATCTGTCCAACCCCCTTCAACTAGATCAGATTGCTCAGAGGCCCATCCAACCTGACCTTGAAAGGGGCATCTACCACCTCTCTGGGCAACCTGTTCCAGTGTTCTGCCACCCTCATAGTAAAAAAATGTCTTCCTGCTACTTAGTCTAAACCTACCCTCTTTTAACTTCAAACCATTGCCCCTCATGCTAACACAACAGGTCCTGCTAAAAAGTTTATCCCCATCTTCCTGATGAGCCCCATTGAAGTATTGGGCAGTCACCTTCCTTAGCCTGCTGGCCACGCTGCTACTGCTGCAGCCCAGGATGTGGTTGGCTTTCTGGGCTGCAAGTCCACATGAGCAGCTCACACACAGTTTTCACCCCCCAGCACCTTCTCCCAGGGCTGCTCCATCTGCTCCTCCCCACCTGGGCTGATCCCAGGGCTTTCCTCAACCCAGGGGCAGCTCCTGCACTTGGCCTTGTTAAACCCCAGGAGATTCCCTTGTGCCACTGCTCGAGCTTGTCCAGGTTTCTGGTGTCTCTCCACGTGGCATGCTGCTCTTCAGGTGTGTCACTGCACCCTCAGCTTGGTGTCACCTGCAAACCTGCTGCAGGTGCCCTCCATCCCTTCAGCTGTGTCACTGCACAGTGCTGCCACTAAACAGCACTGGTCCCAAACAGAGCTCTGAGGGACACCACTCAGCACAGATCTGCAGATCAAGGAGTTGCCCACTGCCTTCTGGATGAGACCATCCAAACAATTCCTCATCCACCAAGCAGCCCACCCAGCAAACCCATACCTCTCAAATTTAGAGAGAAGGATGCTACAGGGGGCCATGTCACAATGCCTCATAAGGAACACCAGTGAAACTAATCCAGTGTTTTAGTTAATTTGTCACTCATTCTCCAAGGTAGAAAAAGTTACAAGAAGCCAGGTATATGAGTAATCTTTTCCACATACAAGAACTCAATTAAAAAAATAAAATGGGGCAACATATAATCCAACAGAAAAGCACTGGTGTCCAGGTGAACTCCACGAGATCTTTACTAAGAATGGCCCACTGAGTCTGCAAGTGCCCATTTATCCCAGTTCTGTGTATCCCTATGGAAAAATAGGGCAAAGAAACCTAACTCCCAAATGGCCTCACAGGCTCCAAGTGGCTTCCTCACTGGGCATTTCCTGAGCCAGACACAGTTTGCCCTTCTGGAGACATCACTATGGTGTTTTCTTCTTGTTATTTCACCAGTCTCCCCCAGAGCTCATGCCAGCTTTGAACACCAACATGCTCTTTGGCATCCTCATTCTGCAAAAGTTCTAGCAAGATTCACTCTAATAATCCTGTTCTGTCATCTTATCCTTCAGGAGTTCTCAAGGAACCCAGAATTTAAATCCTGACTGACAGCAATACCCTCCACTAGCACAGGATATGCCACAAGGTGATTACAATGGTACCAATATCATCTAAGAGCCTCTGAGAGGTAGGACACAGCTTCAGTTCTTACTCAACAGCAAGCTTCCCCCTGTACCTAAAAGCAGCACCAGGGCATAAAACCAAGCTTGTGCAACACACAGGACTGAGTTCAATGTGCACAAGCTACTAGTCCAGTGCTGAACTGCAAACTAGTGTCTGCAGGCCACAACAAGTGTTAAAAAGCACACCCTGCCCCTGCAAATGGTGGGCCTAGCTGTCCCAGATCAAGTGGGATTTGGATTTATTACTTGTCCAGGAAAGCAGGAGTGTTCAGCTGGGATGACATGGACCCTGTATGCTGCTCACTTGTGAGAAGTAATGAGATACAAAGAATTCTCTGCCCTTTCTGGGCCAACATGACTCTGAACATACAATCACATTTAACAAATTCTACAGTTGTTTCCTTATTCCCGTGGCTCCCCTTTCTCCTGGTAGTTAAAATGCTTCTCCCTGTCCCTACCATTTGCAGAAATGTTCCTGCACTTAGGAGCCTGTGCAGAGCACCAGTGACCCCAGAACCTGTGAGCGAAGGGAAGGCACAGACCTGCGATAGCGGGGACGGTAGGTAGGATTCCTGTGCACTTGAGGAAGCTGTGCTCCTTCTGTGACCCCATCCTTGATTTCTCCCTCACCACCCTGAAAGAAAACAAGTGTTGTACTTCACAGGCAGTATATTAACAAGTATAAACCCAAATGACCTGAATGCAAGCTCAAACCCAGTGTATCAGTACAGAAACGGCAGCACATTGGGGCAAAAGAAGCAGCAGGTCCTCAAAAGGCTTTAATTTGGGCAAAGGTAAGATGAGGACAAACCCCAACAGGACAAACCCCTGTTCCTCACAGGAACAGACTAAGGAGCTACCTGATGATACCTCCTCCCAGTGTGTCAAAAAAAAGTAGATATTTCAACAGTTCTCTGTGATGCATATTTAAGTGCATTTTGACCAGGACACTTCTGAATTTGGAAAGCTAACCCAAAGACATCATACAAACTTACCACAGACCACTTCCAGCTCCTTTCAACAGAGAATTCCCACAAAAAGCATCAAGAAATTTAAAGCCAGAAAAAAATGTACTACATCACATCAAACACTTTCTACACATTCAGTCTTTTCAGCCTTTCAGAGATGCAGTAGTTATCTTTTCCCTTTAGTTGTTAATTAATAAAGCTGTATGTCAGTTTGGGTGGTTTTTTCTAGTTTGTTTTTTGGTTTTGTTTAGTGTTTTAAATGCCTGCCATCAGTAATGTCTCTTATAAAATGTTATATGACTTACAGTTGCCAGTACACTATTCTTCCCTTTAAAAGAAGGAACTGAACAAGAGATCTAGAAACAAAAGTGCATCTTCTGCACCTGATCCAGTAGGAAGCAAAAACTGTAGCCTCCTGACAGCCCTCAGTAGTCCACATTAAGTTTGACAGGTCTCCTTTGTATTCTACACAGCCATTTTAACCACCACCAACAGATCCAATTAAAAACCCCACAATCATCTGTTATGCTCTCTCCTGTATAAAACTGATCAGGATAGCTAAACATCCAAAGGAACTTCCACTAAGTACGTACACAGTAGCAACAGGCAGCATTTGACAGCAGTTGAGATAGAACTGAGAGACTCAGAACTCAAAAGAAAAAAAGAAAAATCACAAAAAAAAAATCACACTCCTCAGTTTCTGCCAGCTTTATGTTGCTTATCTACTTTGCAACACCCATCTGTTCTGGTTTTGTCAAGATGCTTTGTATTCTGTAACTTGAATTAGACCTATGCTGCATGGTCAGAAGTGGCTCAGACAGTGAGAAACAGCTCTGGCAGCAGCAGTTCAGGGACACCAAACTCACACTTCGAGGTGGCCCCCGGCGCCGGCCGAAGTAGCCGCGCCGGTAGCGGCGCCGGTCCGCAGCGTAGCGGCTGCCCTCCACAGGGACCCCATCAGGGCCAGTGACATTGGCTGCTTCTGCACCCTGCAAGGACAGGAGAAACTCAGCCAGGGCGCTGTGAAACAAGAACAACCAGCTACAGGCAGAGGATGGAACAGCAAAGAGGATTTTTTGCGTAAGTTCCAAGCTACGGCGATTCTCCCACATAGCGCAAAAGCAGGTTTGTTATTGCCAGCCCCTTAACCCACAATCATAACTCTTGGTTGGTTAAGATACTAAAATCCTCTGCAACAGGCTGAGTTGAGAAGAGGAAGCAAGAAGTAACTGATTACAGAGACAAAAATAAAACCTCATAACCCTCAAAGAAAGCAGATGTGTAAAGAACGTTAAAGTTCTAAGTTATCAGACTGCAAGACAAATTTTTCAGGGCAACATATGCCTCAGTTAAGGATTACTGGGCAGGCTGCAGGCTTCAGGTGTTCTACCAAGCGAAAATGACAGATTCTAAAGCACCAGGATGCAGTTTACTGGTAGAGTTTTGATACATATCTAGAAATGTGCCTTAATGAAGCCTTTAAAAGGCAGCTCTCCCCCAGAAACGCTGCATGAATGCCACCTAGCTGGGAATTAACACATTAGACAAAGACAGCAGAGCCACAGCTGAGGTTCTGTGTTACCCCCCCAGAGTGATGTTCACTGTTGGCACACAGCCCCAGGCTCCAGCAGCTCTCACCTTCTCTCCCTCGACCACATCAAATTCTACAGTCTCTCCATCCCCAACACTGCGCAGGTACTTCCGTGGGTTGTTCTTCTTTATGGCCGTCTTGAGAGAAAGAAGATGCATAAAAATATATTATTTTATGGGACTTATCTTACACATTCACAGCCCCACAGATGAGGCAAGGGCAGTATTTTTCCACTACAGTTCCAACTCTACGCACCAGAGCGGCCACCACACCAAGGTATTTCAAATACAGAGAAGTCTCATTTTACAGGCCCACCACTACTCAGTCAAGGTTTACTCTTTTCTCACTATTTATGGGTTTATAAATCAGCTTTTGGCCTGGGATCCACTCTGTCCAGAACACTAAACAAGGGAATTATTACAAATCTCTGCATGAGCAGAGTTCATACTGAGAGTTTGATCTGCTCCAAGCTGTACCAAGGCAGCTCCAGCAGCAAGTGTGACCCCTGCCCTCAGTCATTAGGAGACCTGGAGACCACTTAGAGAGAACTCAAGACCCAGAGCATTTCTGTAGAAGAAGCATTAAATACAGGGTAACATGGCAAGTCACAGTAACTAGAGAAGAATTACTGTAACTCTGGCGTAACAGAAATCAGCATTTTATCTAAGCACTGTAAAGGAGACCCCAAACATTAGGTAAACCCATAAAGAACACAGGAATAGTGCCAGCACAGAGAAATGCAATCTTAGCCATCTCCTGGACAGAAACCCCAAAATACTATCACAATAACTATAAATAATACTACTATTGTTACAGTTATATAAAAACAACATGGGCTTGGATCAAAACTGCTTGTATACCTCCTCAGACTCACACCTCCACTCAAACCTCCTGGAGCAATTTTCAGCCTGTCAACTACAAATACTCCACAGAACAAAGGTATTTCTAGGATTCCACAAAAGGTTGTTAGCAAGCTAAACCTACTATCTGTTCATTAGGCAAGGCTTCACAAACTCTAACAGGCTGGGGGGAAAAGACCAAGACATGCATTGCACAAACTAACCTAGTAGCCATTTTCTTACTGAAAGATTATTAACTTATGTTAGATTATTAAAGACCAATTCACTTTAGGTTTCCTGATCTGGGCATCCCTAGTTAGCAGGAAGGAGGGAGGTGCAGAACCAGTAGACAGAAAGACACATGGAAATACAGGGCATAAATCCAGCTTAAGAAATGGGATGTAGGGCAGACACAGAAGAGACAGTTGCCATATCTGTCTGCAGTTCAAGAAAAACAGGCAGAATGACTATCAGTGGAGCTGTTACCTGTGCATAGCAACAACATTCAGTCAACAACAGCCCAAAAGTATTTCTAACTGAAGGGAAAATTTAGTTTAAAGCTCATCTTGACTAGTCTAGGAAGTGTGTTTTCCTTGCTGCTGAATAAAATCTCCTTTGTTGTATTTCAAACTCCTTCCCCCTCCTTGTAAGTTCAGAGGAAGAAAGGACTAAAATTTCTTTTCAGCACAGGAGGTACGTAAGATTGATGAAGCTCCTCAAATATCCTCCAAAAAGCATAACAGAAGATAAAATAAACAGGATTCCACAAGTTCTGTTCCAGCTTTATGGACAGAAACTTCAAGAATCCAGATCTGCAATTGCCAACAGGAGACAGAGGCTGCCACACACTAGGGTGGACCTTGTTTTATAAAGGCAATCAGGACCATTTCCAGTAAATCCTAGAAATCCAAGCAGAAACTATACAGCTTTACTACTTACTACTTCAGCTGCAGATAAACATCACTGAAATAAGCCTTAACAAGCCTAAGCTCTAAGCTCAATTAAAAGACTTTTACTCTGTGTATCCAGAGGGCACAGAGCACTATTCTCCCTGTTCACCAGCATCCTGCAGGCTCCAGCTTCTCTGATTCAGAAGAGAGATGTTTCATATTAACAGACAGCACTCAATAACAAAGCCTTTCCTTTCCCAAGGGGACACTGATGAACAGGCAGCTACAAGAGCCTTCAGAACTAGTTCAGGATTTTGGCTGAAAGTTCTTTCCATCTGCTCATACCACCACCTCATCTGTACACTCAGCACCGTTACAGTAATAGCCAAAATTTATTACACCAATTACTGGTGCAGACACACCAGGCTGTGCAAAATCAACACAATCCAGTGACGTGGAGAGAAAGCAACTCCATGCAACAGAAGAGATGAACTCCTCCTCAGTGTTTGTTGATTCAAGCTATACCTAATTAAATGGCACTTCTCTGGCCCCTGACACTTTTCATGGTGTTAAATTACCAGACACACTCCAGCCCACGAGGCAGAGTGATCCCTGTTGCTCACAGCACCTGCAGCTGACTGACACGGTGCCCTGCACCAATGGACACAAGCAGCACCAAGCAGGTGAAGAACTGCCCTTCCCAAAAACACCGCCTGGGGCCCCTGCGAGACAAAGGGTTAACTCAAAGCAAGCCATGCATGCCCTAAAAAGAAAAGCATTTTAATCTGTACTGTTATAAATAGCATCCAATGGGCAGAGAGCGAGCACTAACCCCCAGTGCCATCATGAGGGCTGCCGTTCCCTCCCCACGCGGCTGCCGGCCGGGGAGCAGCCAGGAAGCCGTGTCTGGGCAACTAGGTCAGCCTTCTGCAGGGATTAGGGTGTAATCCAGCCCCGCCCGGCCGCGGGAGGGAGGGAGGGAGGGAAGGAGGGGCAGGGCCGGCCCCAGGCCGCAGAGGGAGCCTGCAGCAGGATGTTTGCTCACAGCCGCCTTTGGGACGGAGCGAGCACATCCCGGCACAGGATGAGGAACATCCGACGGCAGCCCAGCCTGACCAGCGCCAGCAGCATCCGCTCTGCCTGCCGAGAGGGTTAAGGGATGCCGGCCTGCACATGATGTGGTCTTTCTGACACAAAGCCAGTTTGGCTCCGTGCTCGCTCCAAAAGGACTTCAGCCACAGGAGATGGGAAATGCCCACCTCCAGCCCACTTCACACACACCCACCAGGTCACATTTAGGTGAACAGTCTTCTCCAGAGGTGAAGGAGACAAACCAGCCTTCTGTCTGGGTCTCTGCAGGCAGCCTTCCCAAGCAGAACAACACTGATCCATGTCATCAGCACAACAACCATTTTCCAAGCTATCATCTCACAGGTATTGAGGATCTCACTTGTCTTTAAGGCAGTTTTATAGTGCTGCCTATCCAGAACACATTTCTGTTACCAGAATTCTTCCCACCCTCCTCTGGACACATCCCCAGCAGAGCACAGATGTGTCAGCATGAACACAGCACAGGTCACTAAGGAAGGAAAATGACCATTAAAAAATCAGTATATGCATTGCCAGCTCTTGCTGTCAAGTCTGCCAGCTGAACCAGGAATGTGTACTGTGCACACTTCCCAACATCATCTTCAGTCATTACAGGCACTTACTCCCTCCTAGCTGCAGCCAGTTTCAGGTAATGGGTCTACACCCTGTGACCCAGGGAAACAGTTACCACAGGCTATTTAGTTATATCAAGACACAGGAACTAAGTGTCTTANCAGTTTCAGGTAATGGGTCTACACCCTGTGACCCAGGGAAACAGTTACCACAGGCTATTTAGTTATATCAAGACACAGGAACTAAACTCTCAGTGCTGACTCACCAGCTAACCAGCTCTGAGTACAAGTTTCCTAGTTACACTTGACAGAAATACTGTCACTTGTGCCACAGAGAAAGTCCATGCTCTCAAGGATCATGTGAGCCTGCAGACATTTTATGTGGGACAAACTCCAGGGGCAGGACTTCATTTTCTGGTGGATGATGCAAAACCAGATCTAAGCCAGCTAATGAGTTTATATCAGCATGGAGACATCCTCTGTCTTGCCATTATTCGCCTGCAACCTGAGAGTCACAGTATAAACTTAGAACAGCCTCCTGACAGCTCAAGGAAAGTTAACCAATAACAAGCCTCTGGGCAAGCACTCTCTGCCTGGGCACACTTGGCACACAGCCTTCCTCCCCTTCTTCCCAAGAGCAGCTGCCTCGTGCAGAAACAGCTGATGGCAACCCAGGCTGGTCAAGAGCCAGGCTAGATCACTTTCTCTCCAATACCAGGGAGGGCAGACAGAACAGACCTGCAAATGAAGAGGGTAGGAAGAAGCAAAAGATACAAGGAGCATGAGGAAATAGGTGGAAGGACAGACAAGTAGTGAGGTATTTACAAACAGAGGAGTCATCCAAACAAAACAAAAAACACACCAAAAAGTACATCTTTAGTGTTCAAATGGAGCAGACAAAAGAAAGCTTGAAGGGTTAAAATATCTAGCCCTTCAGAGAGAAGAAAAAACATAACCTAATATTTCTCCCTGAAGTTTTCAACATACACATCCACTCAAGTTATCTGCAGTAAACATTCTAAGGAGAAGTCAGGACAAGGTTGGGTAGCTGTTGCAGGAAGTTGCATTAGAAACCTATCATAGTGCACATCTCTAAGTACAGTTACTGCTGTCTTACCTGATGAACAAACACATCTTCTTTGGTATCATTTCTGTGAAAAGAAAGTGGGAAGTCAGAAGAGTTTAGATTAAGAGACTTAACTGGAAATTAGTTTTTTTTGCTGTTCAAGTGAAACTCTCCTTCTCTCAGCCTGTAGCACATGCCCTGAATTCCACACATTCTGTCTAAGCCTATGCTACCAAAAGCCTGCTCTGAACTTCTATGGTCATATGCTTGAGAACAGAAAGGGCTCCCCGGCCTTCAGAAGCGTGAGAGGACGGGGGAGGTTCTCTGTAATCTCCTGGCAAACATTCTGTGTTTTCTTTCTATGCAGGGCAGAGTTGATGACTGCAGTGCTTGTTTTTCACTACTCTAACTCCCCAAAAACGCTTCCACAGGGACTGCAACCTGAGCTGTTACCCCAGAGGTCAAACAAGACTATCAACAGGGCTGGCCACAGCTGTTAACAGAGATCTCCTTTCAGTGAAACTCAAAGCAACCAGGCACAGGAGTTGTTAGGAAAGTCCATAGGAGGAGGACCTAGACATGAACGTGAGATTTTTCTGGATTAGGCCAAACAGTTCAGGCTTCCACATGCAAAACACAAAGATAAGCCTGAGACCTTGGTTCTGTGTTCCCATACAACAAGAAAGCAGGGCTTAGGCTCTTATCTGTTCACTCAATTCCTTCTCTGCAAACAGGTGGGTCAAAGAGTTGTGAAGACAATGCATAATCCAAAACTTGTCCTGGATTGAAGCAACATTAGGCTTCTTGTTAGGAAGAAAGCTTACAAGTTCTTACACCCTTACCAGCTGCAGGCTCTTCCATCAACTGCTATTACAGATTTTAAGGGTACTTCCCAATTCAAACTTTTCTTCTAATCTTACATAAAACTGGGTAATAACCTCCAGAATCTGAGACTAATACCCCACCAGAACTGCCTTCAGACCCTTGAAACATGGGGGCTTCTATCCCTTTCTGCGCTGTCCAACTTACCCAAATCTGCCTGATGTGTAACAGTTGAAGGACTTGTGGAGTGAAATAACTTGCTGTGTATGGTTTTTGGAAAACAAGTGTTCAACATGCAGGTGGTTTCATTCTTCATAAAGCACAAGACATTTAAGCCCCTCTACCCCACAGATATTCCAGCCTTAAAAGCCAGAGTTCCCTCCCAGTAACTTGGGAGCACCTAAGATTACAGTGTGATCAATCCCATCTACAGCTGTTTGCATTCTCAAAGCCATCCAGGGGTTTGTTTGTGTCCAGAGAAGAGGGGGGAAAAAAAAAAAAATTCTGTGAAACCCAGGCCTGGCATATTTTCAGTGAGATACTACCAGAGAATCTCAGTCTGTATCTACAGGAGGTATTTTCACCAATTTGTTAAAAAAAGAGTTTACCCAAAAGTATTTCCCCTCATACTCCTAAAGCCAGGCTGTCACTAAAGAATATGCAGCTCATTAAAAGTGTAGTAGAAGTAAACAGGAGAAACAGGTAACAGACCAAGTTTGTAATGAGTTTGACCCTGTATTCTCCCCATACACACAACCTTTGACTGGAGGCTGGGGTGCTAAATAAGAAGAATTTGCTCAGTGCCTGGCCTAAGCTGACCATCAGCTGCATGAATTTGTAGTCAGGACCTCAGGTCTCTGCTGCAGTAACTAATACATGGCCTGTCATCTGTACCACGACTCTTTGTACAGCATAAATACAACTATTAGAATTTAAACATACCTGTTGATAAAGCCATAGCCATTTCTGACATTGAACCACTTGACTGTGCCAAGAACTTTGGTGGCTGGAAAGAAAAAGTTCAAGAAGTTAATCTAAAATGTAAGAAAGTACAATAAAGGTGTAAAATACTTCTATAATTGCATACAAAGTTGCAACCAGACTTATTCTGCTCCCTTAACACTCAGAGTGTACCTTCATCTCCCAGTTCAGTTTATACTAATGCAGTGCTTTAACATGCTGTTCTTCAGCCAAGAGTTTACCACACAGCATGAAGCCTAGCTCTACTTTCAGAATTTACCATCCATTTTTTCTTCTTATCCCAGAAATGGGCAGCAAAGCTGAAAATCCCACTGCCATTCATCAATTCTCTTTAGCTTAGTAGCCAGACATGAAACATGGCTGAAAAAAGCTGTTCAAAACTCACTGTCACTTAGAGTTACCCTTCTTTCTTCCTTGGACACCAGAACTATCCAAAGCAGCAGTATCAAGTACTATGCAACCCTCTCAAGTGGAAAGGCAGCACATCCTTATTCTGGAAAAGATCTTTCTTATGTTGCCAACATCACTCTAATCAAATAAGATCCCACAAGACCTTTTTTTTCTTAATATTGCTACTTCTAAGATGATCTGTGATTTATCAGTTACAAAGTGACCAACTTTCTGTTCCATGACTTCGAGGATCACAACAAGCTCCCATCTCAACACTACAACAGCATCCACTCAGAAGCCACACTGCAGTGTCTTATTGGATCTGGCCAAACCTGTTCCTCCAACTTACAGAAATGTGTAGGAGGAACTCAGCAGTGATGGAGGCAGCTCAGCCCCTCCTTACCTCTCAGCAACTGCTGGACACCACAGACTTGTACTTTTCAAACCTCCAGTAAAAGGAGAGTTCTGGCCTCTACAATGGAACAGCACAACTTGATCACAACTACCAAAGCAATTTGTGCAGTGCTTACTCAAAAAGGGTCTAGTCCCCTACAGATGACTGCTTGCTAAAAACCTTACACGTTTTGGGGTTGGCAGGAACCCCAGAGCCAATTAAAAGGAGAACAGTGTAGAGAATCTCCAGTTTACAAGTCCAAGCCACCCTGCTAGAGGCAAGAACACACTGTAAATTGTTACCTTCATCTGCTCTACATCTGTATTCTTTCCTAAATGTTCCCCAGCAGATGACAGACCTTTGGTCTCATGCAGTCTGGCCATGCTCACACAGCCCTCAAGTAAGAGCATCTGACAACAGCACTCCATTGTGGTACTGCTGCTGGGACTACTATCAGTAACAGGTCATTTCTCACTTTAGAGAAATACACTTTTTAGTAGAAAACATTCCTATTCAGAAGCAGTAAAGCCATGTTAAGACTGAGACATTACCTACCAAAAAGGACTCTGACTAGTACAACACACATCCCCAAGAATTCTTGGGTACAGGCAGAGAAAAACATTAAGTTTCACTGCCTAACACTGATTCAGTAAACAGTCTTCAGCATCAATAATTACAGCTGTGCTTTTAGGTTGAGTTTCATCAGGACATCACTCCACACAGACACCTGCTACCCCAAAAGCACAGGAACTCCCTGCACTCACACAAGGCAACAGGAGGGCTCGGGGGAACACAGGAACAGGTGCCAACAGCACAGGCAGGTTTCAGGCTGCTTTGAGAAACAGTGCTAATACCACTGATTCCCTCAACATCAGCCCTTCCCTTCCCTGCAAAACAGCTGTTCAATCTCCTGGCCTCCTTGAATCAGATTAGGAAGAGGACAAGAAGCCTAGGAAGCAAGACAAACACCCTCAGAGGGGTCGAGCAGGAAGGGCTGGGAGGCGAGGTAGTCACAACTACGCGGTGAGCTGGCTGCTGCACAGTGGATGAGGACACACAGCTTCAGAGCAACACTGTTCCTTTTGCACAAGCTGACAGAACCCAGGGGTGAGTCTCCAGTACAATCCCCCTCAGACAATGTGCTGGAGCAATACTATTCCCTGCCCCAGGTATTACTGTGGGCCAGAAGAAGCTCAGCCAACAGCAGGGCACTGAACAGCCACGAGGCCGTGGCACAGGCACTGGTAAGCCTGGCAAGGAGGAGGACAAGCCCAAAGGAAAACACAGTAACCAGTTAAACTGGTGAGTCACAGAAGGCAGCTGATGTGATGATGTGTATCCCACCAGCAAGTGGAAGCCCACGTATTTCTATGAGATGTTGTACTCTGATGCTATCAGAGGAAACAATCATCAGCCACTCCTACCCATGACAAAATAGCCTTTTAACAAGGAAAGCCAAAGCTTCCTGTGACCGGGAGAAGAGAGAAAGCTGAGTAACCTTTACCCATATTCCTAGAAGTCAGACATTTGGATACCCTGAACAAGCATAAGGCTTTGCTTCTAATGGGATCTTTGTAAAAGAAGGCTTAAGTGAACATAATTACACAGGTGGCCATTAACAGGGACATCTGAGGTGGACTTTAACATAAATCTATTTCCAGTTAGCATTTACAATGATTATTTACCTCATAATTCTTACTAAAAAGTCTGCCTAGCAATAAGACCATTGTGAAAAGCCATCAGCATGGTGGTTTTCATTTTTCTGCTAGTCCAGGAAAGGCACTTGTGCCTTCACTTCCCCCCATCCCTTCTCTCCAAGCAACTGGAATAGGTGAATAAGAGAAAAACGTTACCAAGAATGAAACAAGCCATGTTTAGGCAAGAAGCAGCCAGACATACCAACAGATATGGATGTGCTGATTCCTGCGTACTAATTACTGACAAATGAGGTAATGGGAAGAAAATCACACAAGCTGAGCCTCCAGTCTCTGTTTTGCTAGAATTCCTCTTTATCCACAGAAATCCTCTATTTGGCTCCTCTCTCTGCTGCCATAAGACTTCAGTCTTTTCTTTCAGAAGAGAAGATGCTGTTCTTCCTTAGTGAAGGGACTCTACACTATTACTCAGCTTCCACTTTGCCTTTACCAAACTCTAAGTTACACGATTACAAACAGTAGACGTCTATCTGCAGTAGGCTGCATACTGAAATCGTGTCTTTTTCAACAGGTTGATCCTATTTAATCACAATGAGAAAAAGCCACTTTGCTACGCACTGCGCTTGAGCACAGAGATAGAAATACGGCATTTTGTCCGCTTTTATACTTATAGTGAAGTAGAAACTAACCCCTCCCAAAAAAACCACAACCAAACCAAACAAACAAACCCGAGTAAACCTGGAAGCGTTTTTAAAGCGGTATTCTTTACCGACAGAAAAGTTGTGCCGGGACCTTAACACCAGCGGGGGGCATGGGGGTTTAGCAGCACCCGGGGCGGGCGGCAGGTGCCGGGGGCGGCTCGGGGCTGCGCAGCGCCCGCTGTCCCGCCCGGCCCAGGCGCCCCC
>VZRZ01005546.1:1073296-1144479 GCA_013398175.1 Climacteris rufus | reverse complement strand
CATGAGGAGAGACCTCATGGCGATCTACAGGTTTCTCGTGAGGGGAAGCTGAGGGGCAGCTCCGATCTGTGTCAGGGAGGGTCAGGCTGGAGAGCAGGGAAAGGTTCTTCCCTCAAGGTGCTGGGCACTGCCCAGGCTCCGCAGGGAATGGGCACGGCCCGAGGCTGCCGGAGCTGCGGGAGCGCTCGGACAGCGCTGCCAGGGATGCACGGGGCGGGGTTGTTGGGAATGGTGCTGGGGAGGGCGGGGGCTGGACGCGGTGGTGCCTGTGGGGCCCTGCCAGCTCGGCACATCCCGTGGCTGCGGGACAGGGCACGGCAGGGCGTGGGGAGCGCTGTCCGGCCGCCTGTCCCTGCTGTCCGTGCTGTCCGTGCTGTCCGTGTGTCTGTCCGTGTGTCTGTCCGTGTGTCTGTCCGTGTGGTCGGCGCTGGGCTGCCCAGGGCTATGGCAGGCTGTTTGTGGCGCGGCTGTTCCGTGTCCGGCCCGGCCGTGTGGCTGAGGCTGCGGGGTGCGGGGTGCCTGCTGCGGCCGTGTCGCTCCTATTTCTTTCCTCTCCATTTTTTTCACTTTTATTCCCGGGCTGTCCTGCGGCTCACACCCCCCAGGACGTGTGGTGTTCCCCCCGCTGTCCCACTGCTGCCTCTGTTCCCTGCCCCTGCCCGTGCCTCTCTCCTGGCTCCTTGCCTGTGTCTCCTTCCTTTTCCCTCTCCCAGTTTTTGTACAGCCTCCCCCAGTGTCATTTTGCTGCTGGTTCTACTCTCTTTTGCAGTTTGCACACAGTAGCAGCCCATCCTTATTCCACATTCTCCCCTCCTGCTTGTGTCCATCATGTTCTACCAGATGGATGCCTGTATGGATGCAACAGGCATGTGGCCTTCTCCACTTTCTCCACAGGCTAGAAAAAAAAAGTGTATTTCTCCACACACACACACACAAAGTTTTGCCTCATTTCTCTGTGTGCCTGAACACAAGGGCATGGTCCTGGTTGTTTTTCACTTTGTCTGCCCTCCTTGTCAACAATTCCTTGGTAGTTGTTACAACTAAATTGAAGGTGTTTGAAGAGCACCCCTTGCTGAGCACCCCTCAGACAGCAGGGCCAACATCAGCTCCAAGGCAGCCTCAGTGAAGTGGTCACTGCATTGCACAGGTTTAAACCTACTGAACCTGAACCCCCTCAGGAACCTTGAACCTGGGCTTGGGAGCTGTCAGAGCAAAAAGAGAAAAATGCTACCATGCTGTGACATGGACCATCCCACAAATGCAAACAGGGGCTTAGCTACTCTAAAGACTGATAATGGACTGGAGAGCTGTTTTGAAATTCAGGGTGCTTGTAGAGCATTCAGGGGTGTTTCCACCCAGACAGGCTTCACTACTCCCAGTTCAATTAATGAAACCATTTTCTATATACCAGATGGAAATTGCTGCTGTCACAGTTCCCCTTATTACATTCTACTCTATACATAAGAAAAAAAAATATTTTTCATCCCATAGTTTTTAATCCTCAACTCTATGTTCATTACATTACTTTAAAAATATGTCACTTTGTTTCCTTTCTAATTTTTCAGGGTACATGAAAATTTCTAAGAGGATGCTCTTTGGAATGCATTTTGAGAGGAAGGCTTATTATCTTATGGCAAATGTATAATCAAGACACCGACATGCACTGGATAAATCAAATTTATTTTCAGTGAAGTTGTTAGTTAATTTTTCTTCCTGAAGTTAATTTTGGAGTTTACTGAAAAACCCATTCAACAAAAAAACTACAGTATACAAGCTGTGGAAATGTACTGTGATGGATAGCTGGCAATGTTTCCCCTGGGCTTTTTCTTTTAATAGGAAAAAAAAATACAAGAATTATAGAGCAATCTCATTTTTCCTTTCCTTGCTGACAACTTATAATACACTTTCTCTGCTTCAGTATTCAAACTCTTTTCAAAAATTATATTGGAAGAAATCAATCCACCAACTCAGGTAATAAAAACTTTAATTGTTGCAGGTGGAAAGTAATTTCTGCCTCTCCACATTCTGAATACTTCCTATCAACTAATTATAAATTTCTGTTTTACAGAATTTAGAAAACAGTACAGAATCCCAGACTGGTTTAGATTGACAGAGACCTCTGGAGGTGATCTGGTCCAATCTCCAAGGATGAAGACTCCACAGCCTCTCTCTTTTTACTATGAGTCAGCCTCACTGTAAAAAAATAATTCCAAAACACTTCCAGTTCGTGCCCACAGCCTCTGGTTCTACTGGACACCACAGAAAAAAGCCTGACTCCGTCCCCTTTGCACCCTCCCCTCAGGTGTTCAGACACATCTATAAGATTCTCCTGAGCATTCTCAAGAGCCCCAGCTCTCTCTGCCTTTCCTGGGAGAGGTGATCCAGTGCCCTCCTCATCTTCACACCTGCCCATGTCTCTGGTACTGGGAAGCCCAGCCTGGGACACAGGACTTCAGCTGGGGCTGAATCCCAGTTTTGTGTCACCAGCAAATGTGTTGAGGGTCCCCTGTGTCCCATCAGCCAGTTCATTAATGAAGTGTTGGACAGGATGGAGCTCAGTCCTGACCTGTGAGGTAAAGCACTGGTTCCTGGCCTCCAACTGGAGTTTGTGCCACTGCCCACCAGGCTCTGGGCCCAGCCAGGTTTCAGCACAGCCTAGTCCCCCATCAGCATCTCTGCTGGGAGGATCTCGTGGGAGGCAGTGCTGAAGCCCTTGATGGAGGCCAGGTAAAAACACCCACTGCTTTGCTCTTGTCTACCAAGCTAATCCTTTCATCATCAAAGTTTAACAGTTTGCTCAAGCATGGTTTCTCCTGGGTGAATCCATGCTGGCTACTCCCACCCACCTTCTCGTCCTTCCTGTGTCTGGAAATCCAGGATTAGTTGCTCCATAACTTTCCCATGGGTTTGGGTGAGGCTGACTGGCCCATAACTCCCTTGGTCTTGCCCATATTGAAGATAGGAGTGACATTTGCTTTCCTTCAAGTCTCCAGGCACTTCATCCAGTTGTCACTATCAGAGTGTGTCCAGAGCTGCCTTGCAGTGCCATGTGCCAGCTCCCTCAGCGCTCAGGGGTGCATCCCACCAAGGCCCCTGGACTTGCCCAAGGATTCCTTGGCTGGGTCCTCTTCCACCAAGGCCACATCTTCTGTGTTACAGCCTGGGGCTGCTGGAGGCTGGGCTTGCTTGTAAAGCCTGAGGGGAAGGTGGATTCAGTGCTTCAGCCTTTTCCATGTCCTGTGTCACCAGATCCCATTCAGCAGTGGGTCCCCATTTTCCCCAATTTTCCTTTTGTCACCCATTCACTTACAGAAGTGCTCCCTCTTGCCTTTGATACCCTTCACCAGATTAATTTCCTGTCAGCATCTCCTCTGGATTTCCTAACATACTCCCTCTGTCTTTGTATTCTTCCCAAATTACACATCCTTGCTTCCACACTCTATAGTGCTTCCTTTTTAAGTGAGCTTTCCTTTCTGTGGTCCAGGAGCCCCTAGTTTATCCATGAATTTTTGCCTAACTTCTTGCTTGTCAGGATGGGCAGCTCAAGGTTGGAGGAGGTGATTGCTGAGTATCAGCCAGCTTGCTTGAGCCATCTTCCCTCCAGAGCCTGGTGCCATGGGTCTGTTCTGAGAAAATCTTTGCTGAGCTCAAAGTCTAGTCTCTCTTCAGCGTGGTGAGCTTGCATTTTGCTCCCCTCAGGATCTTCCACCAGCAGAAAGGCCTGGCCATGGGTGTTTCCCAGCCCTGGCATTTGTGCTCCCTGTGCTTTGCCTGCTGCTGCTCTGGCTCCCCACGGGGAGGGTTCTGAGCTGGAGCCCTGGTCGCTCCCTCAGGTCAGTGAGAGTGGCTGGATGGGACAAAAGGGCTATTCCCCAGCCTGGGGCTTAATGTTTTACATTTGGAAGGGAGCTACCTTTCAAAAAAAGGACAGTAAAACTGCAAAATGAAACAAGGGAAAGTTAAGAAATACTAGGAATTAGGTTGCTTGAAGCTCAGACCCCTTAAGTGTAGGGATAATTGTATATTTCTTAATTAGATGATCACATATTCCTCTTCTCACATGATCCTGCCTGTTTTTCAATAGTCCCTTTCATCCTCCTCACTTAATGTACAAATATTTAATGCATCCTATAGATCCCTCAGACTAGATGCAGAATAATTAATTCCCTTCTTTTTCAGGATCCTGTGGGGCTTTTACCATTATGTACCCATGGATCCCAAGCACTGGTGAATGTATTTTATCCATTATGCAACAGCTGGGATTATCATCTCCATTCTGGCAATGGGAAGCAGAGGCAAAAAAGGGATTAATGCTTGTTTTCAAGTATCTGCTGATTGTGGGTAGCTGCCCTGAACTTACACATGTTCCTTTTCCAGGGAACTTGCTGTTTTTACAAGCTGGGTGGGATATGAGTCCTGCAGGGCTGTCTTTTACAATCCTTAGCCTCTGGAGTTCTGCTATGACCTGAAAATCTGTGCTTTCCTTGCTTTGTGCAGAGCCCCCTTACTCCATGCTGGCTGCAGAAAAGATCTTGAAATGTACTGTTTAAGGCTTAGGTACCAAAAGACTGATCAGAAAAGCTGAAATTCATCATTGTTCTAATAATTTCATTATTTAAACCAACCCCAGTGAATTTGGAGTGCTGGGAACTGCCAAAGGTATCCCATAAATGTTCTAGATCCCATAGGTAGAGTCCATTTGATGATTTATGCATATGAATAATTTCTTCTATTTATAAAGTATCTTTTCAAGGGGGGCTTAGGCTCTACTGAGAAATCTGAGGGGAAAAACAGCATCCCTGAAGGTTTTACATGAGAGGTGATAATGCAAGGTGCCTGCAGTCACCTGTCTGGAGCAGGACACACTGATCCAATAGTCTGGTTCAAAGGCAGATTGAAGTAATAGATTTTTTAATTAGAAAATGTGGTGTTCATTGAAGCATGAACATTTTGCACACACAAAATCAATTTCTGTGTATTTCTTGGGGGGGGAAAAAATGAGATCCCTTTCAATAAAGAAGAAAGGTTCTGCTTCAGCCGTTGCAGAAACATTTCAACACAGCATTTCCTAATAATTTCATGTACTGAAATGATTTCACCAGTACAAAAATAATGCTGAATTCTTTTTTTTTTTAATTTACCGTAAACAGTGTTCTTCCAGGGATGTATTTTACAATGTACATCTGAAAATAATTCTTTTTGAAAAGGAAAGGCACTTAAAGCCACAGAATTTCCTCTAAAATGGAAAACTCTGGTCTTCACAGGTCAAGCTAGACACTAAAAGAGTTACTGGCCCTTAACCATGAATTTAAAATATAAATTCTTCGAATTATAAATGGTTCTTTAGTGTGCTTCTATAGACACCCTGGTGTAATTGGGACCTTCTCCTCATTGCAGGCTATGCCTGTGTTGACAGTCCTAAAATTGATAATACAATGATGCACCACAGGCAGACCATTTAAACTCTTTGCTTACCTTCCTTATCAAAGTTATAACATTTATTTACAAAAGCAAGTTGAAAAAGTCAGAGATCCATAAACAACAAAATGTAGCACTTGATCCACCAAGTCAGTGGAAAAATGGTCTTGGAATTAAGATGTAAGTGTATGGATGGCTCTAAAAGAGGAAGGATTGATCATAATTACTTTTATATTTTAATTGTATATTGCATATAAATGTTTTATATGTGTGTGTAGGTAATATATAACTAGATATGTAATATATAGTATATATGTAGTATGTAATATACATCACAGTTTATATTGCAAGAGCTACTCCTCAAATAACATCTTAAATATTGGAATGAAGGAAGTTTTACAAAATCTACCAAGTTGTTTAAGGGTTGGGGTTTTTTTAAAGATTTTTATTAAGCAAAAAAAACCCAAAACTTGACACTGGAAAGTATTTTTGTAAATACTATTTTTGGAAATACTATTTTGAAAGTACTTTATTGGAAAGTATTCCTGGTGTTGTAAATCCTTTAATCTGAAAGGAATCAAAATGGTTTATAGATTAAATATCTGCAGGGTACAACAGTCAAATGCAAAATGCTGCTGCACCAAGCAATCTCCAGAATGCTTCAGAGTAAGACATAAAGTACAGGGAAGTAAAGGGTGTATTTCCCATTAAAGCTGTGGAAGGGGATATTGGAAAAGTCTAACAAAGTTACTGCCAAAGGAAAGTCACTGTTCTTTCATCTCCATGTTGTTCTGCAAGGCATCCCTCAGCCCACTCTGAGAAACACAAAGCTGAACTTGGGAAATAAAATTCCCAGTGGACAATTTCTGAGAGAATTGAGATCATAATAGTTAATAATTTTAGGCAAAACAGAATTAACACAATCAAAATTGTCAGAGAATCCTTTTGAATATCTTAAGTGTGTGTAAGGTAGTCTCTATACATCTGCTTCATCATGGCAAATGAAGAACAATCCATCCCAAAATAACCCACAGTTTGGCACTAACCTGGGAACTCTTGGATTGAATTCAGTCTTAGGACTGCTGTGTTCTGCCACCCAGAGGATGTGTTTTAAACTTGAAGTACCCAAGAATTATTGTTAATAAGCAATTCTGGATCTTTCCAGATGGAAGGACTTAGGAGGAGTGCTACCAGGATTTGTGTGTTGCAAGACACAAAAACCTGTGAGCAGATTTCTGTGGAGTACTTGGCTGTCTGTGAATCATGAAGAACCTGATTCCAGGCCAGAGTTGAAAGATGTGAAATTGAAAATTTCACATCTGATGATGATGATTTATTTGCTAAGAGATTAAGGACCTGACCAGCAGTCAGTGAAGGGAAAAACTCTGTTGATGGATTGACATCTACAAAGCTTTTTGATCAGATTCTGAGCGTGCCAAAAACTAGTAACTGGCTAGGCTTAAAGGCATTAGTGTACTACCATGCAAAAATGACTTTTAATGCAGACACTGAGGAGGGAGTTTGGCATGTGCCTCCTAAAGCCATTCTCAGGCTCGGCCAGTGGCTGGGTGGCTGCATCTTACCCTGACAAGGGGGCTCAGCCCTGCCCACTGCTGCTCTCTGCGTGCTCCTCTGCAGCTCTGCTGCTGCCAAGGCTCCTTCTATTGCCCTAAGGGTTCAGGTGACACAAGGCAAATGCACAGGAGGTGTTGTTATTCTAACAGAGCCGGGAGGACCTTCTCAAGACAAGAATGAGCTCACTAGAGCACTGAATTTTGTCGGGACAGCCACTCTGGCTTGCTCCCGCATCTTTGTTTATTTACCAATTTAAAAAGACTGGAAGGCAGCCAGCTGCTGTCTCTCTGAGAAGGCACAGGAACAAGATGTCTGTGTTTGCAAAGAGCTCTGCAAGTTGTAATTTATGTTACAGTCACAAACATGGACAGCACCAAAATTTCAACTCAGAAATCTCTTCCTCAGCTGCACATGCAGACCACAAACCACATACTTACAAATAACTCGGGTAACGCAGAGACCACACAGAAAACTGCCCCAAACGTGCATTTGACTGCACTACAAAACAAAACTGAGACTGGCAGAGCCCCTCATCACCCCCTGCTTGGCCAAGGGAGATAAGGGTGAACTGTGAGGAGCCACCAGAGGTCTGTGGGGAGCCTTGGTCTACGGTGGGAAGCTGCAGAGCAAACCCCAGTGAGAAGGGCTGAGGTGAGGAAATAGAACACCCTGCCCTCCCTCCTCCAGCATCGCTCTTGGAAATGGTCTTGCCCTTAAATGTCATGGTTGTTTCTGAAGCCAGGAGCATTGCCTGCCTTTGTAACGTTCTCTAAAGTGATAGGCTTTAAATCACTGTGGAAGGTGCAATGGCAGGATCAGGGAGTAGGTGTGGAAAAGCAGAAAGAAATGTAAACTGGTCTCTGACACAGCATAAGTAACACACTCACAGAAGGGTGTTTGTTGCTGAGGAGTGTCCTCTGTCCTCTACCCAAAAGAAAGTGAATTATAGGTAAGAACTATTCAGGATTAAGGATGCTGTGACATCTCCCTACGGCACTGCCTTTTGCCTCTTGTGGTGAATGGAGACTGCAGAGTTCAGGAGTTCCTTCTCTGTTATGCCATCAGGTTTTTTCTTTCCTGTCCTCGGGGAGTTTCATGGAGGAAGTGTGTGTCAAAGCCTTGGATACTGTGATTCAATTCTTAAGTCCAAGGCCTGCCCTTCTGGAAAGAACTTTAAGAGTTTTCTCCTTTTTCTCTGAGCCCGTTCCCAACCATCACAGTAATGTGGCATGAGACTGCACATCCTACAGGGAAAATTAGTTGGGACATACACAGGGCATGGTCAGTTCAAGGGTTTGCAATAAGTCATTAAAGGTGTTTTAAAAGTTAGAAGTGACAAGTGAAGAGGGGAATTGTCTGAGCCAGTGCAAAGGGTTTATAATTAGAAAAGAAAGTACTGGAATAAAAAAAATCATCCTGGCCCACATGGCAGGTACCCACAGGTAGGTCACAATTCTGTGCCTGGCAGAAGGGGACCTGCTGACAGCTGAGTGGTTCAATACCTGGGCCATAAAAGCAGATGTCAGATTCCCTGGGGGAGGCAAAGATCCCTTTAATTTAAAGCTAAGTTGCACTAAAGCAAGCCAGAGCTCCAAAGTGGGGAGAGAGAAGTCCTGCTCTGCCAGGTAAGAGCAGGAGTGTCTAAGGTGGGATCTAATACACGAGGCATTTGTAGGACCCTGTGGAGTGCATCTGCTCTGGGAATGTGTCCTGTCTCTGCTGCAACAGGAGCTGAATGTTGTTGGGCTCCCACAGCTCCCAGCCCAAGGGAGCCAGGCTGTTTTGGGGGATGTTGTGTTGCAGCAGCGTGGAAGAGGCTGGAGGCTGTTCTGGCAGCAGGAGTACCAGGCTGTGCAGCTGGCTTTACCCACAGGCTGCATGCAAAACAGGAAAAGGAGACACTCATCAGGGCCCAAGCTTAATAAAAATCCTTCCAATGCTGCCTTACCTTTATCAACAGCAAAATCAAAGCATTGACCTTTTCTGAATGATTTCTGCCTGACTCAGTGCCCGTCTGATCTTTACAAGACACCAGGAGTTCCAGCATGACCTGCAGTTTCCTGGAGCCAGGGAACAGCCAAACAGCCCAGAGTGCACTGTGCTCTTCCCTCACAGCACACAGAAACACAGGCACACTGCAGGATGCAGTGGCCAAGGAAACACTTGCTTTCCTTCACCCCAGAGAGCTCTGAGGTGCTTCTTGGAGACATTTTGCTAGTCCTGGCTGCAAGTTAGGCCACAAAAATGTAATTCTCCGAGAGTGACTCTCAAAATGCCTCTTGGCCCCTTTTACAAAGCCCTGATTTAAATAAAATAGTGGGAGGGTTCTGGGGGTTTGTTTTCCAAACAAAAGCTTTGCTTCTAAATAAATAAATAAATAAACCCCAAATTATTTGTTTTTAACATGCTGAAACGCAATACTTACTACTTGACTTTTCAGAATTGTCTTCTCCTTTCTTTATTCTTTGATTTTTTTCCCAATTATGGCCTGACCTTACCATTCCACAGCTGTTCTGTTTCTCAGTTAATCCATTCCTATTCAAGCAAACCCCATTTCCCTCTTCTACACAGCTTTTCCTTATTTCTTCCCAGGAACTGCAGAAAGGCTGCTACACTGCCTGCTCCTTTCCTTCCCAAAAGATAAAAAAACCCTTAGTTTCATTGCACATAACTCAATAGGTATGTTCTCAAGATCTGTGCTGAAAAGCTAACAGAGAATCAAAGATATTCAAAACAGAAAGGAAGCCAAACCTTTCAAGGCCAGTAGAAATGATGTTTTTATCAAAACCTGTTGCTCTTAAATGGATAGAGTACACCAAAGGTATTTATTCCAGGCCCAACGGTGAAGCCATTCAGTCAGAGCCAGTAGATGGCAGCAAAAGCTGGGAATAAGGAAAAGGGAACCTGTAATTGGGGAACAGCAGGAGGGTTCTCCTTCCACTGCAGACTTCCCAGCCTGGTGCCATGCTCTGTTTTCACACTGAAAGGCACGATTGCTTGGAGAGCCATTTTTGTCTTGTCTCATTCCTTTTTCCCTGGGTTCTTTGGACACATAGGAAACAGCAGTTTATCTGTCCAGTAAATTTATATTTTCATTATTTAACCCCATAAATAAGATTCCCTAAAGAAGAGTTGCAAGCACAGTAGCCAATCCAGAGGGACAAGGCTGCAGAGAGCCCTGGGGCCCTGGCTGTACATGCATCACCAGCACACATATCCCTAGGAAAGGCAGTAAGGTTCATCCCAAAACTAGTTTATTCTCCTACTCTTCCACTTCATAAATGCCCTCTGATTGTCACATGTAGTATCATGCTCCAGCTATAACATATATAATAATTTCATAAAGTGCAATGAACGGGAACACAGTGATTATTACATAATAGATTAAATATATAATTGATATGATCAGTGCAATTAAAATACATCAAAAAATCTAAATATGAATAATAAATTCTCCAGTTCACATTGGAAGCACTTTGACATTTTTCACAGAAAATTACTTTGGACAAATATGAAATGAATTCCAAGTTCTCCAAAATCTAAAACTTTGTCACGAGTAAAACTTTTCAAAGAAACTTTTAAAATGCAAATAGAAGCATTAATTCCACTGAGAAGTTTTCTCAGGAGAAAGCTGTTTAATCACAAGCTAGATGTAACACCTAGTGGAAGTAGCATCCTTAGCTGAGTCACCAGCAACCCCAAAGACTCCTGGATTTTGTGTTCTGGGCCTGTCCCTGCTGAGAGTAAGAGATCCCTCATGTCACAGTGCTAGGAGGGTTTAAATTAAACCAAGCTCACACACATTACACAAGGCTGAACTTACTTTAATGGCTTCTGCCTGACACCCTAGAGGGACATGTGTTCTCTGAAGACACTTCAACAAGATTTTGGCAACTCCCAATTGGATTGAATTTCTCCTTGCATTATTGATCCTTTGCCTCTCCTTTTCACAGCCATAACCACTTTAGAACCACAGAAAAATGTACATGGGAAAGTCATCAAGTCCCACTCCCTGCTTGGAGCTGGGCTAACTCCAAACTTGGATAAAATCGCTCAGATTTTCTTTTTGAGCTGAGAAATCTGATCAAACCCTGGAAGTAGGACAACCAAAAAGCTCTTTGAATGGCAAGGAAACTCTTGGTCAGGGCATCTCTTTAAGCCAGAGCTGAAGGCCTTCCCTGCCACACCATCACACACACTTCTGTGCCCCAGCCCAGGCCCAGGGAAGAGCTCAGAGCTGCTGCCCCTGTGCTGTCTGAGCAGCAGCCTGTGCTGTGCTTGTGTAACACAGAAGCTGCAGGAATGCTCACACACACACAACCGTTTAATGCCAGCAGTGTCTTGGCTCCTGTTTAACACCCTCACAGCTGCCACCAGGTTCAGTTTGCTCTCTGCTGGGGAGGTGGCTTCATTTGCCAGGTGCTGTCTGAAGTTTGGAGGTCAGCAGCGCTCTGAAGGGGTGTTCAAAGCCAACACCAGCCCGAGGTATGAATTACAGGAGATCCTTTTGGGGCTGGGCTATGAGGTTGGCATTTGAGTTGGATCTGCCTGGGGTTAAGTGACAGTGTTGGAACAAGGATTGGGACTGAATGGGAGATCCTATAAGTGCCTGGAAGTTGCAGGGAAATGGATATCAAAACCATGTGGGTTTGGTTTACATTTATGTACATTTATGTTTATGAGTAAACATACTCCTCCAGTTTCTGTACAAATGAGCTATACAAGTCTTCTCTGCAGGGAAAGCTGGTTTTGTGGTCCCACAATAAGGTGCAACAGCCCTATTGACTTGCTCCTCACTTGGGAAGTGGAATGGGGAGGGCAAAGAGCAGAGATGGAATGGAAAGGTGGAAGAGAGAGCCTGACAGGGCTGTGCTTCCTCCTCTTGCTGTCCCTGAGAGGAAGGCACCTGCTTCCCATGGGCACAATCCTCCAGGGAGCAGCTCCCAAGCCCTCCCTCAAGTACAGAGCAGCAAGCCTGGTCCTCCCATGCTGCGGCAGGGGCAGGGGCCTTGGCCACTGATGTACATATAGGAAATGTCTTGGTAGCATCTCAATATTGTAAATGCTTCATTTTCTTATGTGCTTTAGTGAACAATCAAAGAGAAAATGCACATTTCCTTACAAGAACTTTAGTGCTTGTCTGCTCTAAAGGATGTGGCTGGTGAGGAGGAAGGGAAAGGAAAAGAAAAAAACAAACCAAGCTCAGCTGAAAATGAAACACAGTCACAGGAAACAGTTTTCAGAGCTGTACCAGTGTAGTCTGGTCCTGTGACCAATTTTCCCACCTTGTCTGAGTCCAAAAACCTCTGCTATACTGCCAACAGCTCAGAGCAATGCCTGCTCTCAGGGTGGGTGGGAGTGCCACAGATCATTCTTAGCAGTGTGCAGAACAGCACTGTAACCTGCACTCCAAGATTACTCAGAGGCAAATAACCTCTCAAGGCTCTTTCTACTACATGCAGAAGATAAACGACCAAAGATAATTACCTCTGTCAATAAAATTACTGATGTGCAAGAAGCTTATCTCATCATTCAAGAATCAACACTATCAGTAAGTTAGACAAGTCATTTTTTAACATGTCACAGGACGGGACAGTTGGCACTAAAGCAAATTATCAGAATAATTTATTTCAGCAATTTAGATACTACATAACCACTTCACCTTGCAGTACCTAACTAAAATATATCTTTACTAAAATTTAAAAATAATAAATAGACAATTCATATCAAAAATTTGGATGGAATCTGTAATTGAGGCAAGGAAATCAGAGTTCTTCAAAGTGTCATTTGGGGCACTTTTCATCAACTTAAATGCACACAGTGTATTTACTTCAACATGTGTTACATTTAAAGATGTTTAATAAAGTCAAAAGAAATATTCTCTAAAATTGGTGATGTGAACTATATTGTCTGTAGCATGAATAATACAGAATTATTGTAAATCATGGGAGAGACAGATACTCCTGAGCAACCACAGGGACCACATCCACCTTACTGATTTCAGTACAGGGGAAGTGTCTGAGGCACTCCATCCTCAGCCTTTCCACCCTCACCGGCTCTGGGCATCTTTTTCTAACTCTCTTATCAGAGAAAACATCACAACAGCACCTCTGCCCTAAGGCCATACCTTGCAATTCAACTCTGTGGCTGTGCCTGCTGGACAGGCTCCTGCTGCAGACTGCAAGCTCAGCTGATGGCCAGGAGATGGGTTCACAGGATGGAAGGAAAGCACTTGGCACATGTTTGTGAACTCCAAGGAGGCAAGCAGGTCCTGCAGCCACAGAGCAGCCTCTGGGTTGTGGAAGACAAGCAACACAGTGAATGGAGGCAACCTTAGAAGGAGGGCTTGAGCTGGTCCACCTCCAGCAGGGAAAGGCAGTACTTAAAATTCACTGGCTGCTCTGCATATCAAGTAAATGAAAAATAACTCCAAACCAAACCCAAACAACCAAAACACAAAAAAAACTTCACCCCACACCAAAAGCCTTGCCTTCTAGGGTGGCTGTAGATTAGGCACTAGAGCCTTGGTGAGCAAGCAGTGCAGGTCCTTACTCAGACCCAGCAGCAGACCCGCACTGTGAGCAACACTGACTCCCCTGGTCTGATATTGTTTATGTCCTTTCATCTTGACAAAATCTACCCAAGGGCCACAGATTCCTTCCCTGGTACCATTATCCACAGCCTGTCGTGCTGTCATTTTCGTTGCCATAAGAACGAACACTAATTTGTTCAAGAAATTTTGGAAATACCCTTCATATCCTATTCTCTCCCTAATGGTGAGGCCTGCTCAGGCCCAGGGGAGAAGCAAACTGCTCTAAATAAAGGAAGCCATGAGAATAAACCCTGAAAGGTGATGAATTTTTCCAGGGAATAGAGGCTGGCCTCTTGTTCTTCAGCAAGGTTGTGGTTTGAGTGGAGTGCAGAGAGAGGGCCCAGAGAGAGAACAGCAGCACTGGTGGGAAAGGGCACCCCAACTGCCCCTTTGCCAATTCCACCTCAGTGTGACAATATCACATCTTGCTAGCGGTTTCCAAGAACATCCAATACACATATCTGTATTCCCAGTGCACAGATAACCCCTTACAATTGCTTCCATGGCAGCTGCTGTGGCAGAGACACGTGGGGGAACACTGTTAATGGTGTAGCCCCAAATGCCTGGCAAGCACAGCATGCCCTGCATGATGAGCCCTCTCATCACAAGCAAATGCAGAGCAATTCACTGCCAGAGTATGATGGTGGGTGTTGCTGGTTTGCAAATCAGAAACCAAGGGCTCTTATTCATACTAACAGAATACTGTTCCAATTTGATAAGAGAAGTGATTTCATGATGAGAAGAATCAGACACTGGAACAATTTGCCCACAGCAACTGTGGAAACTCTGTCCTTGGAGGTTTTCAGAAGCACTCAGCAACCTGCTCCTAGTTCAGGGCCAAGCAGGAGATTGGACTGAAGACATTTGGAGGCCCTTCCTCCCTGTCTGGTCCTGTGCCGATATCCCCTTTTCTGCAGAGCCACACTGAAATGGAGGGGTTCTTCCTGTGATACTTGGTGGACACACATTTTTGGGCTGCAAGGACTACTCTGTGAGCTGATGAAGCACAGGCAAAGTCTCCTGTTCCAGTGCTTTCTCCTACTCTCACCTATCCAGCTGCCACAACAAAAGTCAGAGGGTCCTGGACCAGGCCAGACAGCCCTGCCAGGGCATATGAATACAAAGAAAGGATAAGTGTTGGGGATTATCTCCTGAGAACAGCCTGTTCCCATGGTCTTTGGCTGACCTGATAACCACAATTAGAATTGCAGCTTCAGTGGCCACCTACTCACAGCTCCAAAGTATTTGCTGCCAGTCCCTACATTCAAAGCTTCTAGTTCTGTAAAATTCTATCTGTGTTGTCCCCCAGTTATTACCAAGCCTCCCTCCTTGTTTGCTTTCTCTTCATGGCCCTGCTGAGAAATGGTGGAATATCAACAGTCCCAGGTCATGCTAAGTTACATCTTCCCTGCCTTCCCAGTGCCCTAGGTAAGTATAAATTCTGCCTGATGCCATTAGGAAAGCTTGTCACTGCTCACAGCTATGTTGTGCTTCATGGAAATGTGTTGCCTCATGACAACTGCAGTTCAGCAGGTTTCAGGCTCCCTCTGAAAATGGTAACCTCAAAGACACACCACAGCCACAGACATGTATCTCCACAGTATAAATAATTCACACAGAAAAAGCCTTCACTGGAAGAGAAAGATCAAGCATTCAAATGCTTCTCCCACCACATGGCAATGAAATTTAGGAGCAGCATTAAGAACCAGTTGAAACCAGGTCAACGCTTTTATTTAGTACTAATGCATTGTTTGCCTTGATAGCATCATGAAGCACAACCACTTCAAACAGGTGAGGTTTCATGGAGCTTTCCACTCTTGGAAGTGGCTACATCCTACCAACACTGTCCAGCACAAAGCCAAACACTTGCTAGACTGGAATTTAGACACAGCAACACTCAGTTGTGTGAGGATGCCACTTGTACCAGCAATGCAGGGGACTTGCAAAGCTCCAGCTACAGGTAGCATCCCATTGGCAAAACCCACCTGCATTCGCCACATGACAGCACTTCATCCATGCCAAGGCAATCAGATTTCAGTGTTTGCTGCATAAGGATTCTAGAAGAGTCTATCACCACAACTGATCTGGTTGTTTACCTCACAGGCTTGGAGATTTCATGTATCATGACGATCTAGCTGAGGGAAGAAGTGATCTGGATATTCAGAAAGTTCTTGCTAATGTCCCTCATAAAAGCTAAAGTAAACTCCCATGAAATAAATGAACATTTAATCAGTTACTGACTACAGTAATAAGAAGTGGAAGAATACCAGTGCCCCCCTCCCCAGAGGGATTCATGCTTGAACTTGCCATTTGTTAAAAGGTTAAGTAGAAAGGTGGCAGATGATTGATTATTATTTAATAAGTTACCTATTATCACAGGAGTGTAAAACAGCTGCAAAAGCACCGTGCAGAGTTCTGACTGGTTTCTTTGCCCCCAGGGCACTGCTGGCTCAGGGACTGCTCCTCATCCACCAGGAGCCCCAGGTCCTTCTCCTCAGAGCTGCTCTCCAGCGGGTCACCCCCAGACTGTGCTGGTGCAGGGGGTTATCCTTGCCCAGGTGCAGGACCCTGCATTTGCCCTTTTTGGATTTCAGACAGTTCCTCTGCCCATCTGTCCAACCTGCTGAAGTCCTTGGGAAGGGCTGTACAGCCCCTGGGGGAATCAGCCACTCCTCCCAGCTCTGGGTCATCACCTGCCCCTTCATCCAAGCCACTGATGGATATATTAAACAATACTGAGCCCAGTACTGGAGCCTGGGGGCCAACACCAGTGACAGGAGTCCAACCAGCCCCTGTGCCAATGGATTATGACCCTCTGGGAGCTGCTGTTCAGCCAGCATTGATGGGGGAGATGAGAGAAACCATCCAGCCAGCCACCATAAATAGTACCACATTAATCATTGCCAGTCAACAAGAAAACTCAGCAAAGGCAGAAAGCATTCAGATACTGTATTAAAATAAAAGCTTGGCTCCTCACCCATGCTATGTGAGACTTGGCAACACCACAGAAAGCAGCATCACAGTAGATTCTGCATACCCATAAAAGACAGTTTCCTCTTCTTCCATGAAGATTTTGCTGGGATGTTTTGCCAAGAACTCCTGTGCATGGCACCTCTGTTTTTGTTAGTGGCACAACACCACCAATGTCATTGTCTTTTAGACAATGCAGGTTTTGTCACCACGAATTGCAATGAAATGCACAGATTTTTTGTTTCATAGGACTATTTGGACATACATTGAAATACTAATAGGTGCATTCTGTGTATTTAAGAGATTAACAGATTTTATTGTTTCCTAAAATATCTTACAATACAGAGACCCAGACCAGTAATTCCTGACAATTTTAGTAACTGTCCTGTGGATGAACAATTATGTTGGTGAGTTTTTGTTGACAGACATATACACACATCCACTTTCTAAGCCTGCACATTTTGATTCCTTGAGAACGATGACTAAATATATCTATCAGCTCAAAAAGCAAATGATAAAGTCCAAGACTACCAGCAGTGTTTTACAGTCACCTTGGAAAAGATTTGTTAACTTCATTACAGTGTAGTTTCCTAACATGGCAGATCTACTTACCTGATACTTAGTTTTAACACAATTCTGCTGTAATTTTACAACCCAGTTTTAAATGTCACAAGTGCATACTATTTGACACCATTACAGCTGGCTGAGTTGTAACTGCAAACAAATGTGGATTTTACAGTGTTCTGCTACAATAATCCATGTATGGACTACAGCTACTTTATATTTTGACTCTTTAATTTATCCACGAATACTGATTTTGAGTATATTAGTGTATTTACTGTACTTCTGAAAAAACTAATCACAGAATACTTTGTCTATGGTACAGTAATGAATATGGCAGGAAAGCAGATTTAAATATACCTATAATTTAAACTCTTAAAATAGTCTAAATCTTATTGACATCAAAAGGCTTGATAACTAACAGCCATGCTCTTCATATTTTGGAATATCAAATTATATGTACATATACACAACATAGATAGGCTCTTAATAAAAGCATTTAGTCTATTTTACAGTCTTCTCTGTTCAAGATAATCAGCCTTCACAGATTTAACATTTCAAATCACCCAAAAATCATTAGCAGTTAAAAGGAGATTTTTTTTTTTTCCTGCAAACATTTGCTGGAAATAGCTACTCTTCTGGGGCTTATGCATAATTGATCTTTCTTTTGAGTGCCACTTAAGATGTAGATGGAAAACTCTTAGTTTAAGTGTCAACTCATGTAAAGAACATTTGTAATAGAATCCCAACCCATGACACCTGCAGGTAGCTCTGCTACAAATAACCTTCTGTAACAGATATTTATTAAATACAGTCTTTTGTTTTACAACTCCATTTACAACTTCAAGCCATGCTGACAACACAGGAAGATTACTACAACATGGAAAGAGTTTGCATTCAGTCAAATGGTGACTAAATCTGTGTTATAATTTAAGTATTAATTGAGAAATCGAAGCATACAAAAAGGTGCTTAGCTACATAGCATTTAAATAAAAAAATACTGCATCTTTCAGACATTGATAAGAACAAATAAAAAATTAACTATAATAATCTTTAAAATTCAAGTTGCAAGTTACTGAAGGTCACTTAAAATAACTGATTAAAGAAAAGTGAGCATAAGCCACATACCTGGGGTAGGATGAGGCATAAGCATAGAAAATGCAAAAATGTTTAGGATTCACAATAACAGACCATGTGAAAAGAAGAAGCTTAAAAAGTATTTTTCCTATGATACTATTTTTTCAACCTAAACTCTTTCCTTTGCATTGTGTACAAGTTGTGAAAACCATGTCAAACTTTTGTCTTTTTTTGAATAATTCAGCATTATTTCGGTATCAAGCTCTCGCCTTTTCATTAAAATATATACACTCTATACAACATTCAGTTTCCTCCCACTTTACCTAAATTCACTGTACAGCCCTACAGAGCTTTTGCAACATTCTGGCTTTATTTTGTCCTTTGTCACTGGATTTGTTCTACATAGTTTGCTGGGTATAAACCGACTTGTCCATTGTCCAGACGTCCTTTGCACCAGCCCTGCTCATCTTCATTCTCCATTTTGGTTAACTCATCCCCTGAAAAAAAGAAGGAACATTGTTAACAAACTCTAACCTTTTAAGGGTTGCAACAGGAAGATAGGAGAATTCCATACAAGTCCTCCTCCCCTGCCCAACCCAGGCCCAAGCAGAAACCCTCCCTTCTTTGCTCCTCGTGCTTTTGACACCAAGAACATCTGTCACTTACAGATTTGCATATTGGATGAGAGGCTCCCAACTGGAAGAAAGGAAAAAGCAGCAAGCTACTTAGAAACTAAAACATAGCTGTGTATCATACAACTATCTGTGAACTAGCAGAATAATCTTACATTTGTAACCCCCAGCACAGGTCAGTGCAAGTGAAATAAATGTTTCATCAGTCTTCTTGTCTTAAGAGTTTATGGGAAGCGGGGAAGAAAATGCTACAAAGATTAAGTAACTCAGAATTTGCTTCCTAACTTACACAGCAAATGGACTATCCCTTCAGACAGTTATGAGCTATACCCTGACTTTACTTTGACTATAATGCACACCTGATCTCCTACATGCTCAGGGAATACTCTGAGGCTCCAAGATGCTCCCCATGAGCAAATGAACCTCTACCTCAGCCAGGCAAAAAAGGCCACACTGAGTAACAATTATTTCCTCCCGTGCAATTTCTTTGTGTCAAATGATTTCCCTAGATAAAATGTATTTGTGTTTCATCTTAGCAACAGGAAATAGATGATGAAAGCATGAATCACTTATTACAGTCCCAAAGAGCAGAGAGTTTTGGTATAATTTAGGAGAAGATAAACTAGCCTAAGGACTATAAATTCTTTTGTAGAAGTGGACAAGCTTCATATTAAATCTTCTCAAGACATCTATCATCTATACCTTTTCTCTTAGATAAAGGTTAAAGCTTCATCTCCTCTTGTTTTGAAGTTTATCAGAAAGCTAATAAAAAATCAGTATGAACAAATATTTGGCACTGCAGACTGAACTTGGTTATGGAGGCATTTTACACATTTTTCTACTATTTCTAGTGCTGCAGAGTGACAGTGTACAATTCCAAACCTTCCTGCTACTTCCATGAAGTGTATGTTAATAAATAGTGGAAACACAGACTATCAAGAATCCACATTTCAAGCACAGTAAGCCCCAATGCTGTTACATTTGTATCAAAGTTTGGGCTTGGAAACTGAATGATCTTGGAGGTCTAAGAAAACATTAACACTTTTAAGTGTCATCTGCACAACAGTTACAAAGAAACCACTGTGGTGATAAACCAGCATACATAATAACATATTTTGATAACATTTACTGTAGCTATTTATTCTCAGCCACGGAGGGCCACAGGAGGGCAGGACAGACATATTGCAAATAATTATGTACCATCCTTTTACATGATTATAAAACCTCTCATAAGATACGGATAAATTTCTTCTTCCTCTTTGGAAGCCTCCCACAGCTGTTTGCCAAGGGAAAAAAAATCCACCAGATGTAAAATACTCCACTAATAAAAATTATTTTCATGTATTAAAGTACATTTAATGGACAGAGCACATATTTTACAACATGTATCTAGAAGCACTTCGTAGGCAAATTCTTTGAATACCCAAGGAAATCCCATCTGAGAATATCCACATACATTTGAACCAATCCTTAAAATGCATTAATCCTCTGCTGACAGCTGCTTAGGAGTCTAGGCACAGGCACAGAGGAACACAGGGCTGAGTACATTTTAAATTGGCTCCTACCTGACCTGGTGAGCCTTTTCCCTCAGTCTTTTGTATGTTCAGTGTAAACCTAGTCACACTAATACTTCTGCTTACAAATTAAGTTTCCCTAGCCATCCTATAATTCAGCATCTGTGAGGGATTCATGGTCTAACACATCATCCCTTTCCTACTGTTGTGCCAATCCCATAATGTGGTGGTGTAACATACTTTAAAGCTCTTCCTTCAAAGGTGCCAAGTGATTTTTTAGTTATGTCTACAGACATCTCACAGTTCATACCTCCTGTGCTTTATTTCCACAGACCTCATGCTGAGAGCCACTGGGTTCAAACAGTTTAATGCAAGTCCCACAGCTGGTACTGCAGCCCAGAATGCCTAACTGTATTCAACCATTACACCTGTGGATATAAACACGGCAGAGTTTTGCCAAGGGAAGACTCATTACTGTAAACCCTTGGATTGCCACCCTGCTGCTTCACAGGCACAATATATAGATTTCAAGAGGATTAGCATGTTTCCATCCCCTGCTGAGGAAAAGGAGCAGTTAAAAGTCTATAGAATGAAAAATAGCTTTGCTTCTCGTGCATTCCACAGAAAGTAGCAGACTTTTGCTACTACTGTGCTTCTGTCAGGGCACAATTCAGCACAGTTCATGGACAAGTAGACCCATTGCTCCACTCTGGAAGCCTACAGTACTTGCTCACAAATAAGAAAAGTCAGCTGTTTAGTGGTTTCACTACTGAAAAAGGAAGGAGGAGAGTTAAAGGCAGAGCACCACCATGTGAGCTGGGGGGTGTTTGGTCTAAACAGCACAGACTGCATTTAGAATATGACCTGGGGACACAGTGTTCTGAGCACCACCCTTCTCCATCAGCAGAACAGATGTCCTGCAGTTCCCTGATAGCTCCAACTCTGACTTGTTTCCTACATTAACTTTTAGCCCCAACATCCATCTGAGAACCACAATGGGGGCTATAGAAATAGCACACTTCTTACTAACCCCAGCTGAAAGGGAGACACAATAAAGCTTTCTTGAGCTTGTTTTCAACACTTGAATCCTGTTTTTCTATCACAACTAATCCAGTCATTGCATGAGAAGGGAGTCAATGACAGGCAAATGGGAAGAGACAAGCTCAGAGAGAGTGCCATCTCAGCTGCACAAAGTGAAGTTCTGTTTGCTTTTGCTAAACTACTCCTGTAATCTTATTCTGCTTGGTAGATGCCTTATGCAATTCTGGGCAAGACAGCTGAACAATTTGCTGAAGTTAGAGCTCCAAAGGCATGAGCATGGGGTAGATTTGAGCTGGAGGGAGCAGCACCCATGCTGTGCAGCCATCACAGCCTCGTGCCAACTTCCTACGTGTGGGAACAGTGTGGGATGGGCCTCCCTCAGCAGTGCCATCTATTTTGTTCTCTCAACTCCTAGAGCAGTGAAGGAAAAAAGGAACTGGGTTTATGGCTCAAGGGAGATACAACATCTTAAGAAGGAAGAGGTGTACTAAATATACCCCAATACAACACAACACCAAAAAAAACAGGTAAAGAGAATTCCTGTGCTTACAATACACTGAAGAGGGATGGAAAGAAAGTTAAAAAAGTATCTGGCCATGGCTAAGTTTTCAATCCTAAAAAGTTAGCACTGCAGAAAGTTGGACATCAGAAAATGGATGCTTTCCATTTATCAGTTGATTACAGTTTCAGGATTAGCTGCTGCAGTATTTCCCTTTGAAAAACCAACTTTCTAGGGTTGGCATTTCTAGACAGCTAAAAGCAGCAGCTGTTACTATCACCAAGGAAGAAAAGGGAGAAGAGAGGATTTTCAGTTCTGCAGGTGATTTTGTTTCACTTAAGATGGTAAGAAAGAAATATCTCAAACAGAGGCAGCCACAGACATTCCAAACAGCTTAGCAGACAGTGCTGCCAGACAGGGAATACCAAGAAGCTCTGTGAGGAGGGATGATGGTTGGACATGACCCTGTAAGTGGAGCTGTACATCCAGAGAACCAGGTGATTTCAGAAAACAAAAGCTGAAGAGAACAAATCCCCTGCCTTTCCCCTTTTGGATAAACACTGTAAGTGAATGTTGCAGACATACCAGCTTTGAAGCTGAGCTCATCCTGCTCCTGGCCCTCGTAGTCGTAGAGCGCACGCACTCTCACCTCCATGGCAGGAGGGCCATCTTCATCGAAGGGATTGGTGTCTCCATTGGCATCCGTGGAAGAGAAGGGGTTGTTGGACTCTTCATCAGACCAGTCTGTAGGGTAGCTTTGGTTTTTTTCATAGCTGCTAACACTGAAAATCAATTTTTAAATTAATCTTTTCTGCTTTTAAAATAGGAGACTAGAAATACCACTAAGATATCAGTTCCCATAATTAAGCTGAAACTCCACACCAAGGCCCAGTTTTGAAACTTTCTGGTATCTTCTCATCTATCTTTAACTGATAATGCCTCATTAAAAAAAGCATTCTTGCAATGCATTTATAAAGTTAGAAAAAGGCAAAGCCAACACATATCAACGACACTCTCCCCGCAAACTCAAACTTCTCTATCAAGAAATCCACATAATCCATGGCATTCTTTACTCTGGAAGGGTAAAAGGTATGCAGTAGCTGATGAGAGGAATTCTCTGGTTTAGGACAAGACATTTAAATTGCTTTGCAGAACCTTCCTCCCAAACCTCTCTGCACCTCTACAGTAGCTTTCAACACATTTTCTATATTGCAATCCACCAATACAGAAACCTCATTATACTGCAACAACTTGATCATTTAAAGGAAAGTTCCCTGTTCAGCATGCACATGCCATTTAAGAGAGTGGTAGATCCCCAGTGTGTACACTGAAGCCACAGGCAGCTGTTCGAGAAGGTCCTGAACAAAACAAGAAAGCAATCTGAAAAGCAGATTTATTCAGTGAGAAGACACAGAGCAGTAAAGCTCCAGAAGCAGTTTCACCAGAAAAACAACAGTTTTAACATTATCTAAGACTGGTAAAGGAAGGAAAACAAGCAACAGCAGTTCTGTTAGCAACTGCCAATAACCACAGTAGTTTAAAACCAAAGATCAAGCAACAAATATGGCATCTGTTAGGAAAGACAAGTTAGGTTACAGTGTTGCTCACATAACTGCTTAAAAACACTTCATGCACTGACCAGAGTAGTTATAGAAACCGAAAACAGAAAACCCTGGATAGAGAAAGTGCAAACGTGGAAACAATTAAAAAACAACATTTCACCAACTTTTTGATCTTATTGTCCTCCTTTTCACTGACAGTACTCCCAGTATCTTCTTCATCTTCAAAGGGATTGTAACTTGATTGTACTGACTGCACTGTGTTACTCTGGACACTAAGACTGCTAATTTGGAAAAGAAAAAGCATTATGGTGACCCTATCTGTATAAGAGAACACTCACTGGTGTCCCACTAAGCAGTTTCTCAGCAGACCCCTTCTTCAGCCAAAAAAAAACAAACAAAAAAAAAGAAAATTAAACAAAAACCCAAACACCTATCAAGTTCAGCATAATACCCAAGGAAGTTTGAGAAGTCTCATATATGATGCTTTCCTCCGCAATTAGAATATCCTTTGTGGACCATAATTTCTTTTTCCTACTGCCTGCAATAAAAGGCAGTGCAATTTTTCTAGCCAGCTTCATTCCTTTTTAGAACAGTTGATGTTAACAGCTTTGTATTAATCACATCCAGAATTCTGAAGTGATCAAATGCTTTGCAAGCTAAGATCTCAAAGCATTACTGTCATTTCTAGAGATGGGAAGATAGCAAGAGACTCCCAGATTAGCTACAGAAAGTTCAGTTTCTCATGAAGCTTGGTTTCTTTCAGCTCCCAGTGGAAAGAGAGCTACAAAACAACAAATAATTCCCAAATTACTTTGTGAAGTGCAGAGACATCACTAAAAATGCTCGCAGATAATTATCATTTGATTGAACAGTGACTTTTTAATACTGTAGAGCTTAATGTACTTGAAGATAACAATCTTTTTCAATTAGTCTTTTTAGATACGATAAAAACCTACCTGCTATGTTTGTTAGGTTGTGAAACTTGATCTCCTGTCTGATTAATACCAGTTAGAGTCACCCCATCAGAAGCCTTCTTTTTTTCTCTTCTACTGAGAGTGCGATTCAGGTCTGCAGACCACTCCTACCAATGAATGCAAAACATGACTGAGAAATTCAACTGAACAAGCAACAATCACAGTTCATTTTCAAACTGAGCTATGGAACACACATCTATACATACAACAGTACCTACCAGTAATTACTAAAGATGAGTTACTCCAAATGTTTCAGTTACAGTTCTCACCTAGTTCCTACTCCAGCAAGTAGGTATCTGTGCTATAAACAGAATATAAAATATAAACTATCTGTGCTACTCACAAAATCCCAAGGTTACCTGTACAGGAAGTACAATTCACCTGTACTTCCCTGCTTAGTATTCTGAACCCCTTGAAAACACTTCAAGTAAAAAAAAAAAAAAATCAGTGCAGATCATTAAAAGATGTGCTGTGAGAGCTTACAGTTTCAAATAATGCCAAGACATCTGGCTTTAAAAGGTAAATCTCACATTTAATTTAAAAAAGCATTATAAGACAGCGTTTATTTCTCAAGAAGCACTCTCAGAATGACTTCTGAAGAAGGTACTTTTTAAACTCACTGTGTATCACTTCTCCTGTCCCTAAGATTTGAGCACTTAAGGTACTTTGGTCTACTTTTAGTGAAGTGTATTGTCCTAAAAGGCTCAAATCAACACAAGTATTGACAAGACTCATAATGGCACTTGTAGCTCCCCCTTGATGTACTGAACCATGCAGAGGCCGATGGACAGGCATGATGAGACCTAAAGACAACTCCTGCCTCAAGTCAAAGCTAAGCTTTGATATTTTAGCTTTGCAAAATACATATTGGGTTTCTGAGTTACCATAGTTTTAAGACCACTGACCTATGCATATTTGCAGTTTACAATGCAATTTCATGGTCATTTGATCATGACTTTTTTACTTACGTCATCCTTGTAGCATGTAAATGAGAAAAAACTTGATTAGGAAAATAGTAACAAGAGCATTTAATTTGTTAATTGTAATGCTTAGGAGAAAGGATGATAATTTCCCCACACAGAAGTAACTGTACTTCAGTGTTTCAGGCAAAGAAATTCTACTGTACTGTTATGATTTTTCTTCCTCAAACCTTCTAATCTAAAGTTATTCAGTAACTTTTAAAAAAGTGATATTTTCCATTATGGTAATAAGGGAACAGTGAAACCCTTCAGAGTTTATCCTTCCACTCCATTAATTTAATGTCTAGAACTTATTTCAACTAAACCCATGATTCTGGTCCAACTCATTCCACTTCCAGCTATTGGATACCTTAATAGTGTGAACTGCACTGACATTTTCATAGTTCTTTCTTGTAGGATATCTTACTAGAACGCTACTTAGAAAAACTCCTTTCTTTTGAAAATGGCATTCTGCAATAAAGTTACCAACTGGGTAAAGGTGGAACTTTTTTTCATATATAGCAGTATTGAACCTTAAACACCAATTTTCAAATTTTGACGAGTTTAGTCCAAAGTTTTTTCAGAGTCTTTGCAGCACACAATGACCTGCTAACAGCAAGGAGATTCAAACTGAAGTCTGACACCAAAGCAGAGAAGTAAAACATAAAGGATAACATATGCAGGTGTCAGACATGTATCAACTAAACACTGACTAATGACTTCAGCAATGACTTCAGCTTAAAAAAAAAGGTTTTCTGGTTTACACCTTTTCTCTTTAAATAGGTGCCCAACATAATCACCTCCAAAAGTTGGGGGATAAGAAGAGCACAATGAAAATTAAGAGAAGAAAACTACTATGACTTGTAAAAACAAAAAAATCAGTGTTGGAAGCCTGAAGTTACACCAGAAAGAAATACTACCAAAAGAAAAGAGCAAAAAATTGCCCAAGTGATTCTGTATTTTAAGAACTCTGAGCTTACTTCAAACTGAGGCCAATTCATGGACATCCCTGGACCTTGATTAGCTCTAAACCACCTCAAGTCTTCAACAGCATCTGCTGTTTTGATGTTCTGTTCCAGCTCACGGTAGATGTTTTTGTAACTGCAAAACAAATTTGTCTTTGAATTTAGTGTAACATTTAGCAACATGGCAAATCCCCTAGACAGGTTTTTAATATTTCAAAGTTCATAATAGCATTGAAAAAACTTATAGCAAGACAGACTGAAAAACTGACAGAGATTAACTGCTGTAAAAAGGAAGAGTAGTCCAACAGTGAACTTGCTCAAAGTTCACAAACCCATTAAATCCTTATTTGCTAGATTTTAAAGTTCTGACTCTGCTGTGAAGTCATATAATTGACTGTCATTAAAAATAGGATATACTTAGGACTGGATTTCAACTACTGAATGCCAATCTTGAAGTTTCTTGAAACTGAAAGCTTGTTTACAAGACAGCAGAAACTGATTTTGTGCTAAGGCCATAGGACTCTGTGAAAACTTCTGTCTTAATCCAATGACAACTGTAAGCAATTATAAAAATAAACACCCCAAACCTGAAGCAGAGGTAAATGGGTTAAGACATTTTCCTATGCAATAATATCTGCTAACTGCTTTTACTGTTCTAGGTACTCTCTGATTTGACTGACTACTATTTATATCAAACAGTATGAAAATGAACCTTACTGTTTTTTTCTTATCTCTCAGTCTAGTTGTTTCTCATTAACAGACTAGGGGTTACACTGCAGATACAACTTTGATCCCCTGATCCCTGACCATGTACATGATGTACACATTGCACTGAAAACACATTTATATCAAAACCACCAATGTGGTGCCATATGGAACTTGGAGTATAAAAAGATCTCAACACAACAGTCATGAGGCTTAAAAGAAGAGACACAGAACTGCTATTATATTATTATAGATATAGTTAAGTTGCTATTATAATCAAGGTAGAGAATTGGTGAAAATCCTTCCAGAACAAATCAAACAAAATTTAGAATTAGAATTCGTTAGAGCTACATTGTCAAGGAGTCAAACTTTCTCAAAATACACTTCCACACTTCTCAATTTCCATATAACACTTGACTGCTTTAACATATACACAGCATGGAGGTTTTTCCACATCAGCTGTCCTTGGAATCTATTTAAGAAATAAAGAGGCATGTATTTTAAGAAAGGGAATACATCATTTTGCATGAAGTACACTTAAATCAACAATCAGTGGAATCAACAAGCCAACAGTTAAATCAACAATAAACTTGAGGTCTATATCTGTAAACATGGCAGGACTACTTTCTGTACTGTGCTCTTCAGCATTATTAAAGTTAAAAATCAAATTTTCTTTTGGGCACTAATTCTACCCTTTTTATCTTTGTATTAAAAGAGGCAGAGATAAGAAAATAGATAAATAGTCAGAGCTGTTTTTTTCCCTAGTTTTATCCTAATAGTTCTTTTCTTTGTTTGCAGCTTATTATGACCACCCCTGGAACTCAAAGTATCTTAAAAGGAAATAACTGCCTCTCCAAATAGTAATTTTCTGTAATCTCCCCCCAACCTTACCCATTAAGTCAACTATTTCTCATTTATTTCTGTTTTGTAGCTTCTTTTAACCAGATGAAACTGAATCAAATCTCTCTATTCTGAGACTAAGAATAACCTGTCTCCCACAGCAGTTCCATCAGAACACTGAAGCAACCCAAAATGACCATGATGCTGAAATAAGCGATTTTGCCTGTACCTATTGCTTGTTTTGTCTTTGTGCTTGCCTTGTGTCACCCCCCTCACTCATGGCAGCATTAACATTTGTGTGACTGCACAGCAAGCCAGTTTGGAACACTGCTCAGGGTTAAACCCAAACTCCAGCTTTCCTTTTCTCCTTGCAGCTGAAGTGCTAAGCAGGGCACAGGTGAGCTCTGCTATTACAAGTGGGACATCAAATTGCACTATTGGTACAGCACTCACTGCAAGGATTCCTGTGCCTGTCTTCTCAGGTGCAAGAGAAAACAAAGACATTATAACCACTATCCTGCTGACATCCTCAAGTGGCTTCCTATCAAGATGGCCTGAAGTAGCTGATGACATGCCCCATCGTCTGACAAAATAGGCTGCATGAGCTCTGTTTTGAGTTCCTTAGCAAAAGTTTAGCTTTTTTGGAATCCAGTGAGGAGGGCTTTGGGAGAAAGAACAAAGTACAGGACACGCTTTACACAAATGACAGTATAAAGAGTAGACTCTGAAATTAAGATGGACAAGAGTTCAGCAATGGTTAACCAACAGATCTTTAATATTTATCTCCAGATTAAAGTAATTTCATGAGACTGAGCTCTCATATTTTAACACTACATGTATTGATGCTCCAACTTTCATGTTGTCCTATACTAATAAATTCTAGTTTGTTCTCCAATAAACAAGCAAGACACATAATACACCCAAACCCTCTTTTCCCAATCTTTGATGCAGCATTTTTTGATTCTAAGCTCTGAATCCTTTCTAACTGGAACATATTTGATTATAAAATACCACAAGAATGAGGGTTTGTTGGTTCATTTAACACTGTGTTAAATGAAACCAGCAAATGTTAGAGATAGATGCTGATCTCACTTTAGACACAACAAAGAATTAATCTCTCTCACTCTTTCAAACTGAAGCAGTGCATTGGAAAGAAATCAGATCTACTTGAAGCAGTTATTTCTTTTTCATTAAGCATTCATTTTGAAGTCTTACAGTTTTACCTGGCAACATTGGACAAGTCCAGGTGCTTCTGAACTTCCAGCAACACCTCTCGAAAGAAACGCAACCGTTTCTCCTCAAACTGCTGGCACTGTTCAAACACCTGCTCCATGTTTTCCATGTACTGAGGAGTAGCATTATCTAATTCTTTCAGGGATTTCTCATACTTTTCTTTTGTCTGGGGGTACAAAAACAAACTGTTAGCAAGGTATTTTATTACTGCTCTACGATACAGACTTAGCAATGCAGTACTGGATGAGATTTTAGACCAGCAGATCCCAACCTCTCTTTTCATGACCACTGTACCTACTTTAGGTCATGATGAGAGTTATTTAAGTAAACTGCAGAACAGTTACAATAAACCTCTAAGCCTCTTCTCTGGCTTTTTAACAGAAACCAGGACAAAAGTTAATGTAACACTAAAGATAAAAACCAAAGGAGCTACAGAGTAAATCAGAGCAGGCATCTACCAAGTTACTGAAGGTATTTGGAGATCTTTAAAAGTGCTGTCTTTCCCCTTTAGTAATTTACACAGTGCACTGTGAGTTGTGAGCAAAACCCCAAACATTGTATCCATCCTTATGAGCATAAATTGCATACTCTGTAAGCTCAGCTAACAGACAGAACCTCAGACTCTGCACTAATTCATAGAAGTAGTTCACAGACAGCATCTAAAAGATCCCAAATGATGGAATACAGCATTCCAGATCCCAGAAGAGCATTCTCAAAGGAAAAAGATATCCTTGAAGAGTCACACATTAAAGCCTCTCAGTAGCAGCCCACTAAAGAGATAAAGCAAACTGGGTAACAGAACTGAATTAATGTAAATTTTATCAGCTCAATTTCTTTAAAAAATGCATTTTGCAGTCAAGAATGATGACATATTTAGATGTCAGCAAGTTTTAAGCATCTGTTTCACAGACTCTCAAGTGAAATAACTCAACTCTCACTAGTGAATAAGTAGAACTCTGCCCTAAAATTCTGCTGGCTTACTGTGCTTAGTTCCCTGTTTAAAGTACTTAAATGAAATACATTATTCATTCTTCAGAGAAGAACAATTTGACAGCAACATTCTTGGGAGAAAACTAAATCTTGGTAGAGGACCATAACTGATAGTGAGCTTCACTGGTGTTCACAGCACCTTCAAGAGGAATAAAAAGCTTAAATATGCACAAGTTATAGGTTAAGAAGACTGCAGATACACAGCATGTTAGCATACAGCATACCTTTAGCACATCTTGTTTGCTTCTCTCCACTTTGTCCTGTAATTTCTTAAGCTGCTCAGGATTTAGTGCTGGATCAGCTTTGCTGTTTGTCTCTCTGGATACAGCAAGTTTCTCCTCCTTGCAGGCTGCATGGTATGCTTTCTTTGCAGCTTCCACCTACAAAGGAGATTGGAGTCTTTGCATCTGGGACAGTCTACAGCAAACAGCAACCAGTTTTAAGCCTTAAGATCATGTTGCAATGAAGAAAGTGTCAGGTTTTGCTTCAGGAAGTTCTTTGGCAGAAATTTTTTCTCATTTAGGCCAAAGAATGAACAACACGTAAGAATCAACATAAGGAAACTATTGCACCATTCTTTCACTCATACAGCTTAGAGAAGTGTTGAACAGACTCAACAGAAGGTTTACAGAAAGACTCCAAGTGAACACTTTTCCCTCATGCCCATGTTCACCTGCTCCCCCTCTTCTACCAACTTGTTACATAAGAACAATGTTATATGACAGGGGAAAACCCCACAAACACATTTTCCCTCTTTTATTTGAGCAATTTGTAACTTTCAATTGTATGAAATCAGGTACTGTTTAAATGATAGCTTGAATTCCACTTTTTCCAGATTGCCACTGAACTCACCAAGGTTAGGAGAGACCAAGAGAAGAATACTTATTTTCAGAAGAGGACAGAAAGCAAGAGATCTTTTAGAGAAAGGAGGGTCCAGCAGAAAGAAGAGGGAGCTTACTCCCTTATAGAGATTTGAAACATTAGTATATTATAACACAGGATATCTAATACATAATCTACTGCTGTACCTCTTTCAGCTTTTTTGCCCAGGGTTTCTGAGCTTTCCTAAATCCATCTTCTGCTTCTTTGGTTTCCTTAAATCCTCCCATCATTTGCTTATGAAAGGCTTCCTTCTGCCAGTTCTTGATTTTTTCAAAATCTTCATTCATCAGTGAACCTTTTACTTCTAGATGTAGTTCACTCACTTTTTCAGCTTCTGACATAAAAGCACACCAAGCCCTTTCTACTGTTCCATACTGTGGGCCTAAACACAACAGAAAGTGTCATTCTCAGTAACCATCACCCACATGGAACTTATATTCCCAAGACACTACCTGAAACTACTGACTTATATTCACTTGAAAACAGCAATGTTGATGCACACCTAGAAAAGGGAACAATTTATTTTCATAGAAATTTAGAGTATTACAAACTTTTATGCTAGAAAAAATAACATTCATTTAGTCTGGAGTCCTTATCTCTGTACCACAATTCTCAGTATTCCACATATAGTTCCCCTTTGAACTGCCTTTAAATTCTCAACATACTTTTTGCAGTGTGGATAACCATGAAAGGACAAACTACTGCAGAATATATTAAATGGTATCAGTTTAGCCTTCCATTAGAGCAGTGCCTAGGTGTTGAATTACTACTCTTTCCCCCACAACCACTGCCCCCTTATTATTCAGAATCCCTTTTCAAACTGTGTTCCACAGAAACAAACAGTTCTCTAGAACATAACTTGGTACTGGAAGCAAGATTCATCTGCTTCAGCAAGAAACAAGCAAACTTGCCAAAGAGCAGGGCTTTGTTTGGTTGGGTTTTTATCCAGAAAAGCTTGGTCACTTGTCACATTACTGAGCCTCTTGCAAAGACTCCTTCACAGGCTAAAACGTACAATATTTCTACTTTGTACTTACCAAAACAAAGATACCCAGAAACATTTTTTTGCCATTTGAGGAAGCTGTCAGGGTTCAAATCAGAAGGTATTACCTTTTTCCACAAGTTGCTTCCACCTTTTAGCCCATTCTGTAAGCTGCTGAGCATAGACCTTCTCTATTCGGGCACGCTCATGAATGCAGTTCATCAGGTCATTGCAAAGCCTGTGACCATCGTCAATCCGCTTCACTGTCCTCTTGTAATTGCCAACCTAGCAAGAGACAAAGACTTCATTTCTCCTTGAAAGCTCTCAGTGCAAGAGAAATCTCTAATTAACACAAATCCTGTTAACTAGGAGTAAGGTAATAGAGCAGGAAATAATCCATTATAGCCTAAGGTTTGTTAATCTGAAATGCAATTAATCATAAAACCCAACCGCGACAATACAACAAAGGCCACAAGTTCCCCTGTGAAGAAAAAAAAATGTTAATTTTAAAAGTTAAAGCTTTATTACATTTTATTAGGCCTGCAATGCAATTATGGGCAGTCATCACAATTGCTCTGTTATTATTGCTTGGTAATGTTCTAGATAATAGAGAAAATGAACAGTATTTCTTTCCCTCTTCCATGTTTACTATCAAGTACCTCATACCTTAATTTTATGCTGTGTTTAATCTTTCAGGATTAATAAAACTGCAGGGACATGCAAAGGAGCATTGCAACACCTTATCAACCATAATAATAGTTTTTGGGAATGCAGTCACTGCTGACAAACCAGATAGCAATTATTTCCAAAGTATGCTCTAGAACTTAATGTGGGAAGAGACTGGCAGCAGTAACACGGAGTTCCCATACCTAGAACTGACTTGGGAATAATAAAGAAGTACACCACAGTTGCTCAGGGTACAAGCTACAATAGAATGAGGAGGTGGAGAAAAATGCACCCTATATAATGAACATCCATTAATTAACACTCCCCTTCCTGTCTTGTGCACATACCAACGTGGAATAATAAATAACTGAAGGGGAAAAAAGCCTTACACTGCTCCCAGAGTCATATTTCCATGGAATTCAAGGTCACTCAGATTGGCTTTTGTAAACATTAAACAGGACCTAAGAACTCTGCTAACAGAACTTGCATAGCCTATTAGATATCACAGCCAGTTTCTTATCTGCCCTGACTACCTAACTGAAAAATAAAGATTAGCAATAAGGCAATAGATTAAACATTCAAATACTTAAAGCATGATAGTCATTTTTACATTTGAATCATATCTGCTTCACATCTGACATACAGAAGAACATCCAACTTCTAGGTTTACATTTATTCAGATTTTTGTCAGCACATGTACATGCAAGGCATTTGCTTGAGGAAAACAGTAGACAGGGAAATACTCATAAAAGGGAAAAAAAAATCCCTATATTAAATGCTGGAAGAATAAATGACTATAATGATAAATACAGACATATGTTAGGACTTCCCACTAAAGCTGGGAAAAAAATAAAATCAAAACCATCAGAAACAGGACAAAACCAATTCTTAGACAGCAGCTTCAAAGAATTCATTTGAGCTTGGTTTTTTGGTTTGGACTAGATCAAAGAAATTCAGTCAGCATCTGAGTAAAGCAATAGTCAGCAGTCACTGATTTGTCTAAATCATGTAAACAAATGCATACACACACCCCTCCTGCACATTTAAACATAAACCAAAAAATAACTGAAGATAAGAAGCTACCAGCATCACAGAGAAGCTGACACCAAAAATCAAGACAGGCAATGCATCCATGTCAACCAATTGCATCTATTACCAAGAAATGATGAAAAATCACCTCCCATTTTCAGGAGAAACGGAACTCGACAAGTAGCAGTTATACATATCTAATCAAAGCGTTCAAGAAATGAAATACCTCCAAGAATTCCTTCTAAAGCCTTTGTAGTGAAAGACAAATCATTCATCTGCTCAAAATTACTCCAGCTGTAGGTTCACAGTCAAGCAGACTTTCAAAACAGGTTATGTTAGCTTGGCACAACTACTGAAGCCTTGTATTAGCATCAATTTGTGTCTCCAGTTATGTGCCCAGAGATTTATGTCTGCAGCATGAACATTTCCTTTCATAAATTTTCACTACTACATTAACATTTTAAATGCTAACATTGAATGAGAGCTGGCTGCCTTGTGGTGTATTTCATCCTTTCCTTTTGCATTGTCTGAGCAAATTCTGACCTCATGGCAATATGGAGCAGTTGCCAAATTTCAGGCAGGTATTCAGAGGACTGAGCTTACCTATGATGGTCCATCCACTGTTATCACCTAAGAACACCTTCAAGGAGCTGCATGCAGACCACAGATAATTCCCCCACCTACCCCCTCCTCCACAGGAGGAACTCAGCATGATTCAGTTTACAGTCAGGATAAAGAGGAACAGGACCTACAATACTGGAAAATAACCACCTAGTATTGTAAAGAAAGCCTTTTACACTAAAATCTGCCCACAAGGAATGCTAGAATTTTGGAAACATGGCATTTTTCTGTGTTCCATGACAGAGAACATAAATTACAAACTTGGCATAACATTTTAAAACCCTAGTGGTTTCTTTAAAAAACTGCATTTTAAGTTAGGGACGCTGCAATGACAACTTTTTGAGAAGTGGGACGTGCAGCTTTGTCACTGCAGGAGGCAGACTCAGAGGTGGGAGAGCACAAGGTCCTTATACCACAAAGGCAAAAGAATTCTGTCTTTATGTGGCTAAGGAACTACTAGATTAACTGTAGAGAAGTTAAAACAATAAATGAAAAACCTAGAAACACACTGAAGATATCTTGAACTCCGAAAAACTTAACATTGTAAATTGTTTTATTCAAGACTATTTTTTCCAATTTCTGAGGTAGATGACATTCTGCAAGACTTCCCCCTTCCCTTTTGTAAGAAGTATTTGAGCAAAGGAAAAAATGAAAAATTCTTTTCTTTTCAGCAAGTGACCAGGAACAAAACAAACAAAAAAAAATCCTGTATTTGTTTGTTTCAGACAGAGCTACATTTACATTATGCCTTGCAATTTTCAGATTTCTCCATTAGCCCTGTTCTACATATAAACATGTATCATTTTGCTAGTTAGAGCATTGTGCTATTTCCTGTTAAACTTGGACTATTTCCTGTTAGACAGCTGACAACTAAGATTTGCAGTTGTAAGTTTCCATGTCCTACAAATAAAACATTTGTTTGAGGAAAGTAACCAGGAAGATTATAAATTTTCCTACCATTTCAAGAAGAAAAACAGACATTTAAAAACTATACTTCACTTTCACTTTAGCACCAACACTACAGCCATCTGAAAGAGACAAGATACCAAATTCAATTGCTGTTTACCCTTATTTGTCAGAAACTCTTTAAAAGGAAATAACCCCAAGAGTTTATTTCTTAACAATACCACTGTAATGATCACTTTTTTTGATGCAATCAGTTAATTCTGTGAAAATTGTGATTCATAGCTTTGAGTCACTCTCCCCACCTTTTGTAAGGTGAATTAACCATCACTTTTTCGAACAATCCACTGCATAAAATACATACATGTTAGTAGGTTTGCTACTAACAAACCTCAGTTGATCTTATTTTGTCCCATTTATCTCTTACAGGCATTACAGATGCCTTCAGCTCTCCATTTAGCTTAATCACAAAAGCATTCCTTCTGATTGGATATTTCCTCCCAGGCATAAGCACCTCAAATTCTTTGTCCAGTCTAAGATTTAGGATATGTGTCAACATCCAGAGAAAACCAGAGGCACCTTCTGGTGAGGCATTTAATCATCCTTGGTGACCACCAACATACCAAGGTAGCCAAGCAGGGTCACTGATATGATCTTTAGTGGGAATATCTAAGAGTTTACACCCTCCTTTTTCTACAATTTCACAGCACTAAATCTTAAATTATGTAGGCTCCTTCACCTCAACTGCTAGACTCTTTTATTTCAAGGCATATTCACAGAGCAGCATAAAAGCCTATAGTGTTAAACACACTTTGCAGGTTTTTCTGGTACACTGAAAGAAAAAAAGAAGAGTATTTTCACTGGTTAGCAGCCCAGCAGGTGGCAAACACTCAGCCGTTGTTAAACTCCTGTTAGTTAATTTCAGCATATCATGATAATCATTAGAACCACAAATATTTCAGGAGTTTCAAATGCCTGAAGATAGATTTGATGTCAACTCTTTTTCCAAGCTTGCAGAGCTTCTTTGTAATGAGTGAGCCATTGGTTCCGGCCAACTGGAACCATTCAAAAGGAAGACAACAAGGGTATTTTTAGGGGCAAATACTCTCAGGCAAGAAACAGAATAATAAATTTAAAGGTTCATAATCAAGCCCACACACACTGATGGCCAACACGGGGACAAGCTGTTTCCAGCATTCCATTTAACCACGAGCAAGATTTCTTTCCAGCTCATGTCAAACAGGAACTTTCCAAACATTTCAACCAGCATTAACATCTACAACTACTGTGAAGTTTCTATAAATAAAAAGAATTATTTTGGTGCATAATTAGCACATACAGTCCAAGTACCTATGAGCACTAGCTCTAAGTTTAGGTTTATGTATATCAATTCACCACTGGTTACAAGAAAAATGCTGAGGAAGCTCCTAAATGCATAAAATCTTCAGCCAAACACACCACTAAGCAAACACCTGGCAATATAAATGAAAAACCTTTTGTTGCTCAGAGTTAGAAGGAGATTAAAGAAATGCATATGTGACAGGATCTGCTACTGCAGAGTCCAAATATTTTTTATCCAGAGTGTTGCATTTGGGTTGTTGGGGCTTTGTTTGGGTTTTTTTTATGTGGTTAGAAGGGGGCAGGGGTCAATGGGAATGCATATGGTGGCCAAATTCGATTCACCTATAGTACAGAGGGGATCAACTTCCATTTTCTGAGGTTGAAAGCCTTACACTGCTAGAGGATTCCCAGCAAATACTTCAGAATGCCACAAAAGCCATGTGTTCAGCACTACAAAATGCACACCAGGTCCTNAGAGGGGATCAACTTCCATTTTCTGAGGTTGAAAGCCTTACACTGCTAGAGGATTCCCAGCAAATACTTCAGAATGCCACAAAAGCCATGTGTTCAGCGCTTCAAAATGCACACCAGGTCCTCCAAGGACAACACTCCCAGGACTAAAACAATCCCAGCTGCAGGTTCAGCAGCTGTTCAGAATCACTATTTCTGTTTGGGTAAGTAGGTGCTTTCAACACCCCTGCAACAGATGGGCTCCACACTGCTGAGGTGAGCACAAAGTCAGGGAGATAAGGAAGCACACATGGACCTACAGCTCATTTAAAATAAATGCTTCCACAGGCAGGGTGGCTGCACTTTTTGATGTCTTACCTTGCAAGATATGCAAGCACTTCTACTTTGATCTCTAGGAACACTTACTCATTGGCTTCCTTACCTTCACAGGTATGTAAGTGAACAAGAGCATTGGTTTCATCTTGCCCAAGGCATTTTTCTTTTAATAGTCTGTAATAGTGATTACCAAGCATAAGGCTGGACCTTACTAAACAGAAAGCTGATTTTATGATGCATTTTGTGAATTATTAACAGACCAAATTCTTTCATAGGCATTCCAAAACTACTTCAGCAGAACAAGGCCAATAGGTTTGCCCACTTCCTGTGTTGCACTAAAGCAATACAAAGCTGGAACTAACCAGTTTTGCCATAGCCTATTTTTGGATGCAGAAAGCGTCATGAATGATTATGACAAAGTGAGATGCATTTACAGCACTCATGCAAATGCTCAGACTCCCTATGATAGACCAGACAGAAATACAAAGGCTTTCAAACTGGGCTCCACATTTCCCACTTTCCCTTGGATGCCTTACAGCCACTCTGCCTCAGGCTATCAGCAATGACCTTTGATTACCCAAATCCTGGTCAGCTAAGGAACAGAGATGAAGGAATTCCTCCTTGGAGCATATCAACAAGATTCCTCAGTCTTTAGAATTTCTGCACCCAGAGATATTTATGAGCTTAACCAGACACACCAAGGTATGTTGAAGCTTGACAGAAAAATAAATTAAGAGAGAGAAACTCCCAGGTCTTAAGTAAATTAAGACACGACACTACTACAACTGAAACTTTGATGAAATCCTTCACTGTTATTGTGGGAATTGCCTTTCAGAAAGTCTTTTCTTATTTTGTAATTCTTTGTTTTCTAAGCAACCTTTATTAAAACACGTATGAAATTCTCTGACTCCTAAAGCACTTTTGTTTACTAAACACCCAGATAAACTAGAGGAAAATGATTTGTTGTCCTGAAAAGGATTTATCACCCTGATAGAAGACAAAAAGGCCTTTAAGTAGTATCCTGGGTTAACCAAATACAAACAAAATTATCAATTTAATTGTGAAAGTGCTGCTATTTCTGCTGCATGCTAAACAAACATCATTCTGAAAGCCTGTTTTTTTCAGTCATATCAGCTGTTCTGATACAAGATACTACCTCTGCCTAAGCTGTGCCCTACCCACAATTTTTGCCTGCCAGATCTACAGTAAGCCATCACCATGAACACAAGTCCAAATAGCAACATCTCTAATTCCCTTTTAACAAGACAACTATTTCCCAACCACAAATGAGAATCTGATAACAATATCTATGTTATAATAAAAATTACTAACCTTTAGAGGAAACAAACTACTACTCATATTGGGTTTCAGCACTGAGCTTAAGTCTCAATGCTGGAACTGAAAGTATCCATGAACAGTACTGAAATAGCAACTTAATAAAAAAAAGCTTAACAGATGAAAATAACCTGCATTGAATTGCTCCACAGACAGTCTGAGCATGTGCAACCAGACAAGGTTAGTAAGCCTACTACCATGTAATCACAGACTGCAGATTCACATTTTTAAATAACAAGTCATAGCAAAGGCAGTGACAATTCCAAAAGAAACCAAAACCTCCTAGAGTACAAAAACTGACAGAGAACCAAGTGTTCCATTTCCTACAGACAATGTTCTATGACATTTCTGTCAATAGCAAAGGCAAAAACTTTGAATTTCATTTACCAGCATTTCATTAAGTACAGTTCTCATCAGCTCAACAGAACACCAACTCTCAACAACCAAAAGTGTTTTAGTGTCAAAAGATACACAGTAAGCAAGTAAGGACAGCTCTCATGGTAAATTCTTCAGCTAGGTCCCACACCCAGCCATCTCACTCTTTCCTAAATGCCTTTCAAGAAAAAGACTGGCTTTGCAGCACACTTCAAAGGTAAATAAATCTGAGCTATTTTGGAGTGTGAGTGAACAAACTCAAAAGCTCACCCTGCCAGACTGTCTTTTCTGTGCCATAGCAAATTTTAAATACATTCACTACTTTCAGCTGTGGCAGTAAAACATAGCAAGGTGGCTTTTAACAAACTCCAAGTTGACTTTAAAAACAATGAAAAAAGTTATTGTGTCAGAAACCTTGAAAAACCTCTAACAGAAGAGTGTAAATGACAGAATCTGTATAACAAAACTTCCACATTGATCAAGGGTTCTTTGCTTCTTGGGACCTGAGGAATGAAGCACTCAGCTGGCATTCCAGAGGCACCACATCTTTTCTAATCAAATTAAACAAAACACATTGATCAAAGCTGTTTAACCCTTGAGAAAGATTAAGACTACAATTCTTAATTGCAATCTTCAGAAACAAAACAACCAGTTCAGAACACATGAAAAGGGCAGGTTTTAGACTAAATATCAGTCAAATTTAGTTTGGAAAGATGATTCCAAAACGGGAGTATTGCGGAATGGCTTTGGCTGGACAGGACCTTAAAGCCCATCCAGTTCCAGCCCCCTGCCATGGGCAGGGACACCTTCCACTGTCCCAGGGTGCTCAGAGCCCCATCCAGCCTGGCCTTGGACACTGCCAGGGATCCAGGGGCAGCCACAGCTTCTCTGGGCACCCTGTGCCAGGGCCTCACCATCCTCACAGGGAAGAATTTCTTCCCAATATCCAATCTAAACCTACTCTGTGTCAGTGTGAGGCCATTCCCCCTTGTCCTGTCACTCCAGACCCTTGTAAATGTCTCTCTCCATCTTTCCTATCTGCCCTTTCAGGCACTGCAAGGCCACAGTGAGCTCACCCCAAAGCTTCTCCTCTGCAGGCTGAGCAATGCCAGCTGTCCCAGCCTTTCCTCCCAGCAGAGCTGCTCCATCCCTGGCATCCCCTTGGTGTCCCTGCTCTGGCCTGGCTGCAGCAGCTCCAGGCCCTTCCTGTGCTGGGCCCAGGGCTGGGGCAGCTCTGCAGGTGGGTTCTCAGCAGAGGGGCAGAGGGGCACAATCCCCCCTGCCCTGCTGCCCACAGCCCAGCACAGGGGTTTGGGGTCCCAGCTCTCACCCCCAGCACTTCTCCCAGGGCTGCCCCACCTGCTCCTCCCCACCTGGGTTGATCCCAGGGGTTGCCTTGAGCCAGGGGCAGCACCTGCACTTGGCCTTGTTCAACCCCATGAGATTCCCTTGGGCCACTGCTCGAGCCTGTCCAGGTCCCTGTGGATGGCCCTGTCCCCCAGGTGTGTCACTGCACCCTCAGCTTGGTGTCCTCTGCAAACCTGCTGAGGGTGCCCTCAATCCCTTTGTTTTTGTCATTAATGAGGATATGAAATAACACTGGTCCCAGTATGGACCCCTGAGGGCTCCACTTGTCCACCACTTGTAACCCATGTCCCCCAGGATTCTGAGCCATTGACCACTTCCCTCTAGATGAAACCATCAAAGACATTTCTTTTCCATCCACCCATCAAATTCATTTATTTTCCATCCAGCAATCCACCCATCAAATTCATTTCTCTCCAATGTGGAGAGAAGGATGTTGTGGGGGACCATGTCAAAGGCTTTACAGCAGTCTAGATAAATGACATCTGTCCCCTTTCTCTTGTCCACTGATGGAGTCTGTCCAACTGGAAAAGGTCACTAGGTTGGTCAGGCAGGACTTGCCTGTCCTCCTTGTGCCCTGTCAGAGCTTCTTAGAGGGTCTGTCCCATGCTCTTCCCAGGCCCAGAGGTGAGTTTGACAGGTCAGTAGTTCCCATGGTCCTCCTTCAGACCCTTTTCAAACATGGGCACAATGTTTCGCTTTTTCCTGCAATTCCACCTGAGTGCTGTGACTTTTCAAATCTTTCAATAACAAATAATCTTTGTGGTTATACATCAAAAAAAGAGAGAGCACAGAAAACCCTACAAGGAAAGCAACTGATTGCACTATAGAAGTCTAACTTTTCCTTATCCAAGGATAAATAAAGGTACATTCATGCATTATACATTAACCTACTCACACTGCTTATGAAACAGACTGCAGTTCTGACCTTTTGGAAAGAATACACAGAAAAGTCCAAAGAAACAGACTTAGGAAGTGGTGTTTACAAAATGATGTAAAATAAATCACCAACAGCACAAACACAAAGAACACCTTTAACCCATCTATAATAAGCATCAAATACATTTAAGTAATCCCTGTAAAGGTCCTAATTTAGGCTAATTGCTATTTCTGATCATTCTTTATTGGATTTAATTCTATGAGTTCACATTTGCCCAAACATAATCATACTAGTTTACAGAATTTCCATTCTTATTCACTCAGCTTTTATGCTTCCAGACATGAATATCTGATGGAAGACAACAGCTTGGTACAGAACAGCCAGCCACAAGTCATGTTCTCCTGCCAAGGGTACAATGCCCAACACTTATCTAAATATTCCCTTTAGTCCAGAATTGTTTTTTCCTGACTGCCTCCTTACTTTATTTTGAAACACTTCTACCAAGGAAGCCTGCTCATGACATTGCCTGAGCATCAAATAAATCACACAGTATAAGTGAGATTGGAAGGACCCTGGGAGATCAGTCCAAGCCCTGCTCCAAGCAGATGTGATAGATCAGAGTGCTCAGGATCACACCCAGCTGAGAGACACCTCCAAGAGCAGAGGTCCCACATCCTCTCTGCAGTCAGACTACAGAGCAGCCCCACAACAAAAGGGGTTCAGGCTTAGAATACAGTAATTTTTAAAGACTTTCTTTATAAATAGGACAGACATATTTAACATAACAGTAAATGTGTCTCCTCAACAAACGGTGCCCATCTATTAAACAAGCACCTCACTGGCATTAGGTCTTCATTGAAAAACAAGGGGAGATCTGCAACAAAATGCAATATGCTGTCACCACAACCAGCAGAGCTGAGTGGTCTAGAAAAGCTCACATTTAAAAAGAAGTACAGTATCAGGTCACCAAAATCAAGCTGTCTCTGGAAACAGAACTATTCAGATGTTCTCCCTAGCCATTTTCATGCTTGCAATAGTTCAAACTCAAAAGAGCTCCCTCTCAAATGGCAGAAGTTTGTCCTGCTGAACACACCTAATCTGGACAGCCTACTTATCTGCAATTGTGTCAGTACTGACACTGTCAAACCTTTCTTTTTACTGTAGGAAAAAGACTCCTTTTTGTAAAAGGCTTTCTGCTTTACGAAGCTTCCTTTCTTTAAAGCTTAAATTATCACAGCATCTGGAAGCCTCTGTCAGATTGGGGCAGCACAAATGACTGATATTATTAAGTATTTTATATTCTCTTTCTGCACATACAATTTCACACTGAGATAACCATAACTTCTCATATCTAGATACAAACAGGAGACATGCAGTACATTCACACACTACCTTACATTTGTAATTTATGGCCACTTACAGCAGCCTGTACCAGTCACTTTAGCTTTAACACTGATCATTCTAAAAGCTACCCACACATGCCCTTAGTTGACAACAAAAACTGACAAAGGTTCAATTCTGAATTGCATATCCTACCCAAATGGATGATCCAGTAAAACCCTTGACAGAACTAGGTCAAAATCTAAAAGGTAATTTCTACCCTGAAGGCTATTTCTGCAGATCACAATACTAATGGTGTCTTGTACTGCAGCTCTCTCCACAGTTTACAATGCACAAAAATCAGATTTTCTACAGTGAGAGTAAAAAAATAAAATAAAAATAGTGTATAAAACATTTGATTACCTCCCAGAAGCTATCACTAGAAACTTCTACTCCAACGGAATCATCGTATGAGCCAGACATTTCTATGTATAAAGAGCTTGTAAGTATTCAGAGCTTAAACACCTTCAGAATCTGTAAAAAGAGGAAAGAAAATGATAAGCATTATTAATGAGAAGGAGTTACGAAGTTATGAAAAGAAACATTATGTTAGGCAACTTCATTCCATGTTGTGATGTCTAGGGATGCCAAATAAAAACAAAAGGTACCCACACAGGGCATGCTGAACAGAAAACTTCTATCACACAAAGTTCTTAGTGCTTATCATGACATTGGGTGCCCAGAAAACATTCAATGCATCTGCAAATATCACATTTCACTGGACTCTTGAGTAAACTCAAATCATAAAGTTTCCTATTACAACCAAAAGATTGAGCAGTGAGATGCTTACACATTAACTACTCCACTTTCAAAGCATTCCTAAGAGACAATCAACTGACCTTTGCTTCTGAAACAATAACCTGCACAGATTCCTATTCCTTTTTCACTGGAAATCTATTATATAATGAGACCCACTGGAAATATTTAAGGCCAAAACTTGTTGCTTTCAAGAAAAATAAACGTCTTTTTTTCAAAGCGAAAAAGTTTTACTTCTGTAAGAATTTTAGATTTCAAATCATCTACTTGAAAGCTAAAGGCATCCATTCATGCAAACCAGAGCTTCCTCAGCAACCATGTAAAGCAAAACCACCATGAAGAACATCAGAGCTACGTTCAGTCAAACACAGGAGGCGAGATCAACCTCCCTCACAGAAGCCTGAGCCCAGTTTATGACATTCAGACAGCCCCAGTTCCTTCACCCAGATCTCTTACTGAGCTAACAACTACCTGAGCTACTTGTTATTCTCTTGCCACCACTCTTGCATTTTAAAGCAGCTGATGGTATGATGCACATATCTTTTCCATGTGTACCTCATAAAAGGTTATAGGCTCCCAGACAGCAGGTCTCCCTGAAGAGGACAATTACTTTCCCTAGAAGTTGTCACTGCTTTCTTTTAGTAAAACAAACAGAAAACCCATCAGCTCTGAATTCTGAGCTTTATTAGAAGTAAGTAATTACTTTGACAGCTCAGGCATTTTCACTTTCACAGATGTAGCTGCAAGGAAGAAAAATATGATCTATCCTCATTGAAGCATGACTGTTTCTAAATCACTGGGGATAAAAAGAGCTAGCATTACCCTAAGATAACATGGAAGATAAATATCAAAAACATTACTGAGATAAAAATTCAAGCACTTGCATCCACAAATGGGCTGGAGACCAAGAGGCAGGAGAGAAAGGAAACAGCTCCCTCCCAAAACACACACGCAAATCCCTGTCCAACCTCTGCAGATATTTCATCAAGTTCTCCTGCTCAGAGGTCTCCTGTCAAGTTTCTCTCTAACTACAGCCAGAGAGACACACAGCTAAACAGATTTTACCAAGCCTTGGGGGATGAATACTTTTATCAGCAGACTGTAAGGTGAAGCTCTCTCTCTTTTTTTGCCCTGTGAATCTTGCTTCCCTTAACGCAACGTGGCCCCTTCCCAAGGAAGGGCAGAAAACATCTACAAAGCTGACCTTGGCACCCAGTGGTTGTGCCACACTGCCCAGAGAAAGGGCACTGAAAGCCTCCCAGGCCAAGGAGAATTCAACACCAAATGAGCATTTCTTGGCCACACTGAAAAGAACTGAGCCATGAGGGTAGGCACTTGTTTATAACAAAGGCCAGCTACTGAAACAAAGCAGTTCTTTGGACAGTTGCAGCACAAACACAACAAACTGCTCTGGCTGGCAAGACAAGCTGTTTCTTCTTATCAGTTTTTCATCCAGTTCATTTACATAAGGCAATTCACAAAAAGTTTACATAACCTTAACACTGAATATGGAACTCAAAACTGCACCAGGAACATCAGTTGTTAGAATTTCATTTTGAAAAGATAGCCAAAATATAAGAAGGGTTCTGCAAAATGACAAATTAGAAGGAAAAATCATATAGAGGCAAACTATTTTTACATGTTAGTGTAACAACCTTCAAATTATGTTAGCAGTAATTGCCAAAAAACAGCTTCTCCACCTCTGCTTTTACTGAGCTGAGAGGAAAAAGTGCAAACACTATTCAGCTGTCAGTTTTTCTAGCAGCACACCTTTACACGGAACATGTTCCTTCCAGATAAATTTTGTCCCCTGCAATTTTTACAATACTTTAAAGTAAGCAAAGATCACAAATGTGTTTATATTTTCTCATGTCTTTTTTTAGCTATAAGCAGCATAAGGAAGAAACAAAAGTGCAGTAAACTTGCAAGTGGCTGGGCAAATTCCTAAGAATAGTTTAAAATTAAACCACTTTTTCTACGAGTCTGATATGCAGTGCCATCTTTATCCATGATTTCTGGTATTATTTGATCTTAGCCAAGAAAGACCTACAGTTTAAAGACAACTTGTCAGATCAATAAGCATTGCTAGCTAGATTCTGTTCAGTGTTTGTGTCCCCAAGTCAGGAAGGGGTAGGGCATTTTTTCTCTAGATCCTTCAACCAAGTGTTCACTGCCATTTGGAAGAGATCTGGCAGCCAACTGCAGAGTTCAGCACCTAGGAAGAACAAACCCTTAGGAAAAGGATAAACCTAGAGGAAAGTTTCAGCAAGTCATCCATCCCACTCTCCCAAACCACACAAGCAGTATTTTTCCCCTTCAATTACAAATAGAAAAAAAACAATGAAAGTGTTCTGAAGTAATAATACAATGTCCACTTACCTTTAACAAAATAGCTTAAACTGTACCATTCCTGCAAATTTACTCTGAAAAGTTACATGGAAAAACTGAAAAAGCTCAAACACAGGAACACTTTTGGAAATGAGGGTACAGGTTGTGGTGACTGGGTTTTTAAAAAAATCCTTTTATTCCTCCTCAACTAGAACTACATAACACACTGAGTTATCCTTTTTTTCCATAGAAGCATGAAAATGATCAGCACTGAGGAAATACTGATGGAATTAAGGTTTTAATATGCCAAATACTACGCTGTGAGAAAGTATGAGCAAGCGTATTTAGGGAAATATTGTGAAGTCATGGCAACAACTGGTACAGAAAAACACTATTTTTACAGCCTTACTTAAAAATAAACTGTATACTGAGTTAGGAACATTAAGTGGTGTGAGTCATGCTCCCCTCACGAAATAAAATTATTACAGCAGCCAGTCCTTTTGCACATTTTTTGTTAGGGTTTGGTCCTCCCATCCTTGAAGTGAATTTGCAGAGGTTTCACAAGGAAAGTTCATTGCCCTCTTCTTTTTTTTGCAGAGTCGTCCCTTTCACTATAAAAAGTAAGTCTGTGAACAATTACAGCTGTCATCATGTAAAATCTAGAAAATTTAGATCAATACAACAAGAAAGAGAAGTTCTACACAGATTCTCCATGAATGATCACCTGCATCTCACAAAGCTGAGGGTTCTCAGGTCAGCTAGATTGCAACAAATCCAGTAAGTCCATAGGACAGCACGGTGCACACATCCACTTCCTGCATTCCCACAACAGTTTGGCTTCATCCACTCCTTCTTCTCATTCCACAGCTCCAGGCCCAGTTCTTTGGGAGTACCTGTACTTGTACCAAGCCTTTTTCTTGTCTCCCAACAGCCTGCAAGCAGCAGCACAGTGCTGCAGCCACCAAACACGAAGCAGCACAGAGAAAGCCTTACCAGTCCAGAGCCCCTGTTGCCTTTGGTCACAAGCACACTTCAGCCACCAGAACTTATAGAGGCTAAAAATAAACCATGAAGTGCAAGTGCAAAAGTAACTACATACTAAACAGTACATACTGTAACAGCTAAGGAAATGATGCAGACAAACAAAGCTCAAGTTTCTTGGCCCTGGCTTTTCAGCAATTCTTGTAAATTAGGATACATTGATCTTTGACATGAGGAAACGGACCAATAAATGACTTTTTTTTAAAGCTTCCTCTTAGGAAACATTCTAGCCATGCTTTATGCTAAAGACCTTGAATTTCTTCCCCACTCCTAGCTACTTGCCTACAATGTGAAAAGAACTGCTATAAACATCCTGAAGGCTTAACACACGAGGATTTTAGAAAATATTAACTAACAAAGAGCAGACTGTCAGATACCACACACAAAACCAGCTGAACAGAACATGCTGCTTCTGCTCTCACAAAGTTGGTTTTGATATTCCTACCTTGAAAGCAATTGGCAAAATTCCTTGCTTTGTTCATGTTCAAATACTTGATTTTTTTTTTTTCTGTGCAACAAATGCAGACTATTAAGAAGGTTCCCAAAACTTCTCTTACAGTGTTTTTCAACAGGAAGAGGGGGGAAAAGCTTTTAAAGAAATCCTTCAGTTAAGCTCCCTCAAGCTTTTAATAACAAATAACTTTGATGAACTCTTACTTTGAAACAGGTAGAGTTGTTGAAAGATAGATTTTAACATTCTGAACTCCTTTGGAAGATTATGTTTATTTTCAACGTATACTTCACTACATTCAAAAACACAGCACTAAAAAGAAAAAGAATAATTAAGGGAGAGAAGCTCTCAGTGCCAACATCTCTTCTAATTATGGTCCCATGTACAGTGGGCTGCTTTAAAGCATGGCAATCACTAAACTATGGCTCTGGGTGACAAACTGGTGCACAACAGAAACATCTCAGAATCACACAATGGCAGAACCTTTCAAGCAGCATCAGCCCAGGTTGCTCAGGGCTTTACACTGATGGATCTTGACAACCACCAGGGATGGAGATGGCACAACCTCTCTGGGCAGCCTACTTCAGTGTTTAACTCTTCTCAAGATGAGATACAGAAGAAGAAAATGAATCCATATTCATAAAATCAAACGGTGTTGCCATGCATTGTCCCCAAGGACTCCACAGAAGCTGAGACAGAGACACTTCATCAGCCTCTAGAAGAGAAAAGCACCTGCTCACATTACCTTTTAAAGCTATTTTTGGAATGACAGGATTTGTCACCATGGATCTGACTAATCAGGATTCCAGGTTTCATGACTAAGGAGTGAATTACTTAGGTATAAGGACGTGACAACTTCGATTAGCTGCTCAATATCTTTCAGCTATAGCATTTTTTCTTTATTATTCACTGAAGTTTCAGGTTTTGTTTCACACAGAACTGAAAAGAAACGAGACTTCATTGTACAGAAACAAATACATCCTATGCTTTAAATGCAAACCACTGTGGTTTGCTACCAAGTGTACCTACCATATATATGCTGTATCTCATACTCCCTGGTTAAATAAAGCAATTTAGACATTACTTCCTTTTCTATTTCATCCAAAGAGCTTGCTCCATAAGAGCTTCCAGTTTCTTCAGGGTTGTAATCTGTTTACATAGAAGGAAAAAAGTGATATAACTTCTTTAGCAATATTGTGAAATCGTGTAACAAAAAGCTGTTAAGAATCACAGCTACTGACACTGCGAGACAAATAAATCAATATGAAAAATAAATAGAGGAAAAAAGAATGCTTTGGTTTACACATTCAAGTGACACCAAAGAATTTCAGCCCCTGGGTGCAGGGGAGAAATGCATCAAACCACAATTAATCACTACTACGCAGTGCTGTGAAGTCTTCTAATTGCAATCAGTAGACATGACTGCATTTTATCAACAGAAGTTATGCCTTAGATTTCCAAAGGTAGGGCCTCAAGTCTAATTGGCCTCAAGTCAATGACTTGGGTCTAATTCTCATTCTTCAACCTATAAAATAGGGAGAATAGCACCCTGTTTCACAGGGATTTAAGAAAATCCCTTAGTCTCCCATCAAGAAAACAACTACAGCAACAAATAGCAGAGAAAAGTCCCTAAAAGGAAATGGAATCGCTACTTCCTGGAGAATTCAGCCTCTGTGTTATAGTTGGCACAACCATGCACCAAAGGATTTTTGGAAAGAAGTTGACAGCAACCTATTTGGTGAACCATGAGCAAGAAAGGAAAGAATCTAGCAAATGCATGCTGTTACAAACTGTGCAAGCCTTATTTCCTACTATCACACTCCTCTGAGACTGGGAACAATGTTTATTCCGAGATTTTCTAGTTTGGATACCTGAATAATTTGCCACCCAGCCATTTTTCAGTTGGCAAATAACATAAAATGACATTAAACACCAAGAAGCTATCAGTTCACAGCAGTCATTCACAGCCCTGAGTAAGAGTAACAAGAGATTCTTTGCACTTCTCTCGATTAAGTGCACAGATCAGAAGATGACTAAATTTACATGATATTTACCACATGTAAAAAAGTCCCACACAACTACAGTCAGGAGACACTGAAATTAAACCCACCAGGCAATTAACACTGGGTGATGCAATTCTACAGCATACAAATTTCACAAGGCATCATTAAAGGAATCAGAACAGCTATTTGGGTCATTACAGTCTGATTATATATATAAATAAATCAAACTTACAATTCCTGATGAAGCTTGCTCACATGTGAATACCACACAGCACAGGAGCACATCCCCAACGTGAGACACAACCCAAACGTTGTCAGAAAGACTCTCAGCCTGCACATTTTGTTTCCTATTGTCACACTCTAAAGAAGACTGGCAGAGCCCTGGAGGTGTCAGCTCTTATCTCCTGTCCTCCTTGCCCATAATTAGTGGGCAGACACACAGGTTAGACACGTTGCTGTTACACATTTTGCACATTCAAGACCCAACCATCCCCAGGAGCTCCCACATGCTGCCAGCAGAGCCTCCCTCTGTATTTTTCCAGCTAACCAGGAGATACCTTAAATAGCAAAACACTGACTTTGGGGAAAAGTTATTTTTTATGCTCAGCTTGACAAGCCAACGTGTGTAGGTGTATTATTTCAACTGTGCAATTTCTGTTCTAACCAGTGAAGTTATTAATTGCCTTCAGAGGCTTTGCAGAGGTTTCTGTTTAAAGTTAAACAGACACTGACCACAGGAAATTATTAACACTGGAGAAGACATGCTTTAAACAGCATAGATACACCAGCTAAGGATGCTGGTATAAAATATGCTAAAAATATTTGCATACATTTAAAACAAACCTCAACATTTTCAGACTATACTTTTTGCTTATCTGGAGGTATGAGGAAAGATGCAGTAACCAGAATAAACCACGTGAGGAAAAGAAAATAGACAGCTCTGCAGATAAAAACTGTTCTTGCATTTACAGCACTCTCCCAAAGCAGGACACATTGTTAAAATGCTCCTGCAAAGTGCTGTCCTGTTATGTCCCGAGTACAACCTGCAGATTCTTCAGATACCAAGGGGAAATACAGGAAAAAGGCCACTCCAATAGTATCCTTCACTGGCATTATGGACAGAACCCAACCATGAAACATTAGAACAAGTAAAGCTGAGATGAACAGAAGAGAAGCAATGTAAGAGAACAATTTCACAGTAAACATTTTGGTCACAAAATACCTGTGATTTAGATTTTAAACACTTCAACACTGGTTTTTATAATAGAAGAAATTTCCCATTCTAAAGACATAACTCCTGAGTTTTACATCCAGAAAAGGACTATAACACACTCAGCCTAATACCCAGTTCTTATGGCTCTATCTAGTAAAATATTAAGTGGTCATCTTCTAAAATTTTAAAACTGTTTCCATAAGAGTCTTAGGTCTTTCTGATGAAGGAAAAACCCACATTAACATTTTCTCCACTGCAGGAAAAAAAAGCACATAAAATTTGGCTTTGAGTCAATTTTTCCAGAAAACCAGCTGAAAAACTCAGGATTATTTGAAAAATCAGAGAGTATTTTTAAATGTTATTTTAATTGACAAATTGGAGGTTTCCATTGTTTAGGACTGAGTTATTAACTCACTTAAATTACAAGTGTTCACCCTTTTCTAATGTTCACTGCTGTACTGCCTGTGACATCACACACTACTTCACAAGTCCTGTCAAAGTCTCCTAAAATGAAATTAACCTTAATATTTTGGCATCCTACCTAAATAAATAAAATTGAGATAAATATGCTTTTAGGTTTATTTCAAAAAAGCATGAAGAGGGCACAAGACCACAAGCCTTCAATTTACAAATTACACTTCATAAGCATTTAGTTAGCAAGAAATCTTTAAGTGTCCAGATACTTGAAAAATAAATAATTGATCCTTTACCTAGTGGAATTAGACAGCCAATTATATACACTCATAATGAAAACTTATTTTAGGAAAATGTCGAGGGAAATCTCTAAAACACACACACTTAATAATTAGTTTAAATATAATTTTAAGACAGTGCAAACACAAGGAGAGTGCAGAGGAGTAATACTGATGTATTCTTCAGGAGAGAAGAAACCATGAAACAGCATTTACAGCTGCACTGACCAAGCAGTTACAGACAGAAGTGGCATGCATACAACTGCTCTAAAATGGCACTTAATTAAGAAGCAAAATAGAACACTACAAGAAGCACCACCTCAGACACCTCAAAACTCACTTATGTGACCATACAGCATGAACACTGCTCTACTCGAAAATAGAAAATCCAGAAAAGTACATATATAAAAAGGAATACAATAACCATTCTGGACATAGATGTGTGTTTTGGACAGCAGGCTGTAGGAGCCCAGAGCCATCATTTCAAACATGATTAACACACTCTCTTACATTCAAACAAATATTGCAAAATATAACACTCAGCCAAAAAGACTTTTGTATCAGCCATGACACAGTATTGTACATTTTGGTATGAAAAACCTACCATGACAGTTGTTTGGAAAGTCATTCCACGTTCTGTTTGCAAAACACTAACCTGAAAAGACATGCCTTAATTCACTTGCATTTTTTCCAGCTATGGATAATGACAGTACCTGCACAACACTGCCTGAGCTCCACTTCCCCAAACAGAATTCTCTCATCAGCCTGTACTTTATCCCTTCCTGTGGGCTGATTAAAACCTTGGAGCTCAAGCTAATGTCTTTCTTTTTCCCCCTGACATTGCAGCACTCAAAACCACACAGGGTTTTCGGTCATAACATGGTTCTGTATAGCTGCAAAGTTGAATATTTGGCTCACTTGAATCTTTAGGAAAGACCATGAGTAGCCCATTTTAAAGGAAGGTATTTTTAATCATGCAGCCAGCTTCAGTGGAGAAGAGTGTTTTCAAATGTCTCTGTGAAACACGCAGGCACATTCTGCAGATGCGTCACGTAGGAAACAGATGTGGTGTTTGGGTGTTTCAGTCCAAAGCTGTATTTTTCCATCTCAGGAAATACGGGGCTGTGATACTAATTAATGGAATACTGACATGCATTGAATGGAAGTATATCTAAACCCCTAAATTAAGGTGAAACAGGGAAGTCTTCCTGAAGCTGAAGGTTACACTGAGAAGTTCCTGTTCTTTACTTCAGGAGAGAACCACTTCAGATACCTCACTTGAACCAACTTCAGCCCTTAAGTCTCCAACACATACTTGTTTCCAAAGCCTAAAGCACTGTTAGAAACTAAATCTGTGCATTAATAACATATCAGCATACTCTGCCTTCTGCTGTATCTTGGGGAGATACAGCTGACCAGGCTTGGCAAAACTAGGAAGGCTGACTGGGGCAGGGGAAACTGTATCGGTGAACCCAGGAAAATCTGTGCACTCTTCGAGTGTTAGTTAATTTTTCTGTCATTTTTTGGAGATATAAATAAAAGGAAAAGGAGAAGTGATGACTTTCTCACCACAGAGAATAACAGGCCTTCTTTACAGTATCTCAGAAGGACACTGCTGAAGCTGATAGAGGAGAAGGCCCCCAGACCACAACATGCTCATGTTATACTTCATCAAAACAGCACAGAGACCTCACATTTCCACACAGAACTCCTTGGAGCTGGATGGGTTATTCTCTAGTAGGCAAACCCAGCCATTTCCTAGGACTGCTCCTCAGCACAAGTACAGTGATACACCTGTCCTATAGCACTGAAATTATTTGGTAGTGTAGCTTTTGCTGAAGGGACAGCCAAAGGAAGTGTGGAACTGCACCCCAGGACCTACACCCTAAAGCAGAAATTAAATGACCACTTCCATAATTGGTGGCTTAGATCAAAGATGTGAAAAAGCTCTAAACAGCAGTTTCCATCATTACCAATTCTTCCTGCAGTCATTATCCCTTCACTGTCATAGCCCTGCTGACAAAAAGTGGGTCAAATCATCGTGCAACATTCCTCAACTCCCAAAATACATTACAAAGTACTTTAGTATTTGGGGGAAACACTATCAATGTAAAAACTGCTAATGAAGGTAACTTTACAACTTAAAAGCAACATTTTTCAGCTGTGATCATCATCAGACAAACTTTATACACCATTTCAGTAGTTTTATTTCTGGAACTGATACTAAAGGTATGGACCTATGCAGAACACAATTCATAAAAGTAGAAAAACAATCACAGGCACACTTAGCTTCAACTACCCTTCTTTCAAGTAAGTTAAATATGTAATTATTTATTTAGGAACAATACTAGATCTGTTCAAGTGTTTCAAAAATCAATGCTATACTGTAACAGTACAAAAGAGCATGTGACTGTATTTCATATTTTGGATTAAAGAAGATTAATTCAGATTTTAAAGCTAAGTGAATTGAACTTCTAAAGAACTATTAGGAGAATTTAAATTGTTTGCTTCTGTTAAAGTTGGAGATAAAGTTGCTCAATACTTAGTTTCATTAACATGGCCACTGAAAATGAAATTCTTGAATTCTGTTTAAACAGATTTTTAGCTCAGTTAATCTGCAGTAAACTTTAGTCAGGGCTTCTCATGTTTTTAGCAGTTTAATTCTCTGGTCCTGACAATTACTGCAACAAAGTCAGAAGACCTCTACTTACAATTTAGTAATCTACACAACATGGGCTGCTGACTTAGTAGAATTAAATATCCCTTTAAAATACGTAATTATTTTTTGTAATAGATGTAACGAACTGGCTCATTACCATGTACTAAAATCATTGGTCTAAGCTACCTGGAAGTATCACTCTTAAATATTAAGGTCAGAGATCATATTTTATGGCCCTCTTTGTACACATAATTTGACCAGCAAAGACAGAAGTGGGTTTTTTTTGTTTGCCTGGGTTATTTTTAAACATATACAGTACACTTAAACCTACTTTAACCCTAATGCAATTGAAAAATCGAAGGTTTTCAGCACGCAAAACAAGGTGCTGCTTTAAAAGAGGCATATGAGATCCAGTTTAGGCAAGAGAGGAGGTACAAGTTTTTCTTTGCTTTGCAAAGGTTTCACTAATCTTATTAAGGGTTTAGAAAAGAAAGCACAGCAGAGTAGCCAGTCTTCCTTATGATTTTCAGAGATCTGGACAGGTTATGTGACCTTATACAGCTCTCAAACACACAAATCACTCAAATGTAGGATACCTAAATGTAATAATGTGAAATGAATGCTTAATTTGGACAACTAACCTCAGAAAGACAAATCTTTGCCACCCTTCTCCTGCTTTTCAGGAAAAGGAAAGCTTTTTATACCATTTTAAATTATTGCTTGACCAAAGTACAAGTAGGTCAGCCATCTACTCTGCAACCTAAATTGCACTGAAGTTCAAGGAAACTGGGACAAGAGGCCCCATTAGCTGACAGTTCTTGCACTCAGCATCACCACTGTGGTTTTTGCATGTAACAAAGCTGTGCCATCACTGACTGTGCAGCATCAAACAGCAGCTTGGAACCTGCATACTGGCAACAATGAGAAGACAGAAAAAAGGAAGGCAGATAATCCCAACCAAGTTCAATTTAGTGCTCTCTCAAGATTAGAGTCTGAAAAACTCTACTGTTGAGGATTCTAGCATGCAATACCAATATCAACTAAGACCAAAGTCGAACACAGGATTGAAGCAAAGTCTTAGTAAAAGCATGTAATGCACAACTGCCCTTTTTCTCATATATGCTGCTGAGTAACTTCAGCATTTTAAATGGTTACACAAGGATTCTCAAAACCAGAATCAATTTCTACTAAAGGTATAACAACATACCTTTTTTCCATTTTGAATTTAACTTAATTCATTTGTCAGTAACCTCTACACTCACAAACTAGCAGTATGATAGTCAAAATAGTTGAAAAAAGCAGGCACAAATAATTTCAGAATAAAGTGACCCATTTCTTAAGCTATGCAGTTTACTGCAAATCATTCTACACATGGTCATCATACTGAAAAACTGCATAACATTAGACTCCAGAAAGTCTGGGGACACTACATTCAAATGCAACATCATCTTTCAAATGAAAATACAAGTCAATTGATATTTTTGCATGGTGCATAATAACACGAAGTAATCTGAATACCAAAAGTATTGTTTAATAAAATCATTCTGGAATTACAACACTCAAAAGCAACAGCTGAAGTCGCATTTCTAACAGGCCCATTGTGCATAACCCACACATATATAATGGTCTATATGCACCTAAACCCATAAAGCCAGCACTGAACTGTTTTTGTGCCACCAGCCTACAGTGTGTTTAACACATTGAGACTTCCAGCAATCTTATAGAAGGCACTGCCAGGGTCACCCTCCAAGTGATTTTCCTGAGCAAAACTTCACATTTAACTGTCTTTATCATATGGTAGTGGGAAGACTAAAATAAAGATATAAGATTTTGAAATACTGCAGAAAAAAACCCCCTTTGACAAAGACAACGAAGAAAACACGACAAAAATTGCAGATAAAAAGATATTCTTTACAATATTTACAAGTAACATATATGATACTTCCCATCATCATACTCTTTACTGTCACAGTTCAAGTCAAGAACCCTTCAGCTGAGAACACCTGTGACACTTCAGCACAGACATTTTTCACTTCTGCTTATGAAGGCTTAAAGCCTTAATATAAACATTAGGAGAAAAAGTAGGCCTGCCTCTAAAAAATCTCCTAAACTCACAAAGCTGATGTCAACTGTAGTAATAAACAGTACCCATGGTAACTCCTCAGTCATTGGAAGCTTTCTTGAGAAGGCCAGAAGTTTCTCCAGCCCTCGAAGGGAATCCATCCAGCAACCACAGCCACGGGCCCAGGATCACTTGTTTCTGATAAAGGCAGCTCAACAGCTCAAGAGCCACAGTCAAAAGGGACCTTCCCACAATCCAGTCAGGTCTCAGATCACACTCATTTCAAAGAGCAATCCACTGTCCTGACTCCTAAAGATTAAGGGTCCAGAGCACACGAAAGAACAATTTTCAAAACCATTTTAAAAATACATTTCCGGGTATTTACTGAGGTGAAAGATAAAACAGCTGCTTCACTGAGGCAAAATATCTAGTTGATGCATTAGAGCCACCCAAAGTTATAAAAGCAAGTATTACACTTAAAAACCAGTTATATGTTACCACATCTAAAAATATCATTAGTAAATAATGTGCTGTATACAATATTCAAGAGCTTAATAACCTTAAGTTGATTCCTTACACAACGTGAAATTATTCTTGACCTTGTGATTTATGAACTGAAAATGAAACGTCCAGCCCCTGACACCTTTGAACAAATTGTCTTTTTCCCTTATAAGAGCTACAAAGAACTTGAATATTCAGGATATTTCATACGAAAACACTTTATTACCTACTTTATGTATGTCACACTACCTTAAAAAGCCTGTAGCCATAATTCCAGTTGAAAATGCCAATTTCAAAACAAAAAAGGCTAATGTTTATTGATCCCAGCATGGACTGGTAACATTGGAAACTGCTCCATTTGAGTCTGACAATTGATGAACCAGTTAACTGTAACAGGACAGTCTACCAGACTTTGTTTTCATCAGGAAAAAAATCCGTTACTTTTCAGCTTCACAGAAAATAAATGTTAGATCTGTTTGCATTTTTAATGCCAGATTTTAATTGGGAAGTCAATAACTGATTAACTTGGTAAAAGATGAGGATTATAGTGAGGGTCACAGGATCCTGAGAACAGATGAGACTGGACTACTCAAAATGTCAAGGTCTTCAAAGAGTGTTCAACAGCCACACTTTGCTACAGTAATCAGATACTCTAAGAAATATTTCAGCTGAGCATTTGTCAAGTTATAATGGTCACACAATCATACAACAGCCCGACCTTTGTAGTCTGATCTTTCATGGGGAAGGGAGCCTTGAGGAGATTACCTAGCACCCTGTCCAGTCACACCTTCAAAGTCTTCAGGCATGGGGACTCTACCATCAATTATCTACCAATTCACAAGACTCTACCATCAATTATCTACCAATTCACAAGACTCTACAATCAATTATCTACCAATTCACAAGACATCACTCAAGTTCTGAAAGACAAAAACCAGATCACAATCACCAGAGTGCCATTCTCACGGCCAGTTGCATTTCATTTGCTTCTTTGCCTTCTGCACGCACACAATTGTAGCCCTTTTTCTTTTTTGCTGAAGTAGAATGCTACACAGTTGAATCCTGCAGCCAAAGCCATTAACTAGTTCTTTAACTACGAATTCTAGTATCTGAAGAAAAGTTTCATGGTACAACACCGGAAGTTTACACTCAATTCAGGTAATTCCATAGGTTTTTCACTATGGTCCGTTTGGCATAACATAAATTGCAGATACCCGAGTAATTAAGAGCTTCAAAGAACGCTCATTTGATACACACACACTCAACAATCAGTTTTTATCCTGAGCATGATACATCCCGGTACAACCATCTGTTTCTTATCATACGAACATATTTTTATTGTAACATCCATTGGCATGAGGCTTGTGCTCTTTATTACCCCCTCAGCACTTGCATTATCATCTCATTACCACCACACAGTTATTAAGTATGCAGTTATCTGCTCTCGTGCTTAGTGCTGCTCTGAGAGCACAAGCAATCCAATACTGCAATTCTCAAGGCAAACCACAGCCATGATCAATGCCCAACTACATTCCAAAATAAAGATAAAGCTCTGAATACAAAATATCTCAGTCTTGCATTTCTGCAAGTTCTGGTACCTAAAACTCCTTTCCAAGGAAGGCAGCTATTGTTTCAGACATATTTGTATGTTTATTTTTACTGATACACAAATTGAACAATTCTAATGACACCAGAGCAGTCTAGCCAACATTCTATCAGAACATCCACCCGTGGTTTGGCTTTAAGAGCTTTTTGTCAGAGAAGTTACAGCAGCTGCCACACAAATCTTCTCTTGGTCTTCATTCAATAGCAATGCCTGGTACTAACTGGAACAATTTAGAACTGCAGCATAAGTGTTAAGTGATACCACAAGTGTCCTAAGGTTTTTTTAAAGTTCTCCCTGGATGAGAATATATGAGCTATATCCCTACAACATTCATCAAATAAAGATGTCCCTGAAGATAACCTTTTCAACCTAAAAGTAGTGCAGCAATAAAGAAGACCATTTGAACAGGTTTAATGCTGGCTCACAGCTTGGACCAAGTCCTAGCAAAATTAACACTGAAATTAGTTTCACTAAATGCCCGTGGTTCCAACTGACAAAAATAATCAAAATGCATCACCACCATCCATTTTCTTCTGTCTGGAAAAGCAAAAGTCAACGGAACACAGCACCACTATAAGATAGATAAAAGGGTGGAAAAAAGGTCCTCCTAATGTCACTGATACAAAGTAATCACAATACAATTATATAGAAAGGGTTCTTTTAGCTATGAAATAAACTTCTGGCTCAAGGGATCCAACATATCCAAGCACAAAGCCAGCACTTTTGCCTCTAAGGTAAAGGCACTGAAAGCTTATCCAAATTTCAAAAATCTCTAAAATCATATTTGACAGTCCTCTAGTTAGGGCATTTCAAAAGCAATATTCCAAGAATATATTCAATTACTTCAAGATCTTAAGGCAAGTTGCCATTGTAATGCTTAATCAGCTCAAGGCAGATTACCAGTAGTTCTGCATCAAGTTTTAAATTCTAGACAAAATCAGAAGAAATCAAATGAATTGTTAAATGAATTTTCAAACAGATAACTTCTTGCTTGAACATTTAAATTTCAGCAGGGCAGCTTTAGACAAAACTTCAAGCCTTTGCATTTTCATTTGATGCATTTGACATATATATGCCAAATCCCTACTTATACTCATCTTTCACCTGAGATGATGCCTTTTTGTTTCTTAGGACAGAAAAGAAACCTGGAAAACAAGATCTAAAAATGTCCTGTATTTCCAGCAGCCTTTCAGTATTCACAGCTACACAAAGCAGTTAAGCACTTCAGTTGGGTGATGGTGGATACATGGAAGACGTGACTTGTGTTCCTTCCTCCTTCTGGGCAGATACTATAGCCAGACTGAGATTTTTCACAGAACTACAAATTTTAAACTTGCACATGAATTCTAATGTCAAAGCCTAGGTGCAATATGCTGTTCTTTGCACATTCCAATAAATCTCATGAGCCACTTCAGCTGCATAACTAGAAAAAGCAGTTCCAATTGAATTCATCCTGGAAAGCAATGCAGAGATTCCTGGAGGATTGCAGCAACAGTTGACAAAGCAATTTAACCATAGCTGTGAGTTTTACATTGCTCATTTCTCCCCATCTGCAGGGCTGGACACAGCACAAGTCAATTGCTATTGCATTTTACAAAGAGTGTTTCACAAGATTCTTATAAAAGCTTTTTTTTTCTGAAATGAGATTACATAACTTTGTTCTCTGACTATTCACTGCAATAAAAGAATCGAAGGATTCATGTGGTATGTTCTTCCTTGGCAAATTCAAAACATATTTTGAGGAGCATGCTTATAAAATCTTCAGCTTTAAAGAGTCAATTTGTACAACAGATTTTCATGTTATGTTGCCTACTAATAAATTGTATTCCAGTAAGTATGCTAGCTAAATTAGATACTTTACACGTCCCTTAATTAAAAATACCATAAACACATTATAAACTTCAAAACTGAAATACTAACATAATTCACAACTCAGACAAAACATATTAAAAGATATTATTCTGGGACAGCATAATTCCAGCATTATTCACTCAGAAAATGTAGTATTTCATCCATATGTATGAAATAATTCATATGTGAAATAAACATGGCAAGCAAAAAAAAACCCATACAAGGTGTACAATGAAAATACCTTTAGATGTACTTGAAAACATTGAAACCTGTTCATCTCTTCCCATATTTCCCTGCTATGCAATAAGATCTCTTAGTAGTGTCACAAAAACTGCTAAAATTACTACTGTAAAACCAGTAATTTTGTTCAGCAACACATTAATTACATGCTAAATTTAGCACTATTTTTCCTTAATGACACAAAGTGTTTCTGCAATACCTAACAACAAGCAGAAACAAAGGTGCTTCCTATCCAGCCTCTTTTGCAAGAAAGGGGAGGAAGGATAAAGGGAGATCTCCAATTGCAGTTTTAGTTTCTGTATAGTGTCAGTAAAAAACCCCAGCTAAGTGGATGGATCTCTGTAGAAAGAGAAACATCACATTTTATCAGAGTGATCAAAGTCCAAAGCAAAGAGGCTTTAGGTTATCTTGCACAACCCAAACTAAATTCCGAGTCAAGGCACAATATTTGTTTTCTAAACTACAGAACTGTTTGGTGCTGACTCCACAATGATTAACACTGCACAGATTTTACTCAGCACACCCACAGCACTCACAGCATTTACATTCTACCAGAAACTATGGAATAGCCTATTCTAAAGCAAGTGCTAAAAATACAGTCATTTGATACAGCCCAAACCCACATGTTGCTCTCTGATACAGGGATACTGCAAGCCAAAGCAGAAGCAGCTGCTCATATGCTACTTTGGACAAAAGATTTCTTAGCCAATTTCAAACCAGTTTTAAGATCAAATCTCATTTCAAATAGATTTTAAGGTTCACCTTATGTGAATCCTTGTGTAAGACTATTTGGATTGTTCTTTAATCTCCTTAAATTTGTGCTTATGAACACAAATAATAAGTTTGGTCCTACCTCAATGAGCCGACCAAACACTCATGATATCCAGTGCACCTTTCCCAGTGCAGAGAATAATTAAACAAAGAAAAGCACTAAATGTTCTGCAATACTGCTCTAAGATGTTCTCTATTAGCCAATCTGAGCACCTGCTTAAAAAACAAAATAAAAAATCAGGTGGAACAGTAGTTTACTGAGAATAGCCAAGCAACCAGATTGGACAGCATCACGGAACAAAAGTTAAGAAGAAGAATCCCACTAATTCTACTTCCAGAATTCTAATAATTCTTAATTTCCCACAATTCTAATAATTCTTAACTCCCCACTCCCCTCCCCACTGCAAAAAACCCCAACCAAACCCAAATAGGTTACAATAAGATAGGGAAGCAGTTTTTCCAGTCTAGGAAATGAGAGAGCTGGCATGTTTTTTTCTGTATACTTAGATTTTAGCATGGGAGGAAAAAAAGCAAAAAACAGGTACCAACACTATAAAAACACACTTGATTCTTTCAACAAAATTGCATCAATTTTGGAAATTAAGAATTGAATTGAAATTAAAAGCTACTTCTTCAAAATGTGGTTTAACAATAATGTGCTAACAGATTAATCCAAATCATCTCCTCAGAGTTTCAAAATAATTAGTTAGCATTAACTTTTTTCTATAAATACAGTATTTAATTACACAACAATAAACATCAGCTTTATACCTTAGAAACATCTGTATTATTTACAAGTGACTCTTCTAGAATAAAAAAGGCAAGGACTTTTGTCTCCTTTGTATTTGGAACTTGTTTAACTTTAAAAAGTATTTCAACTGTCTTCTGGTACTCCCACACCAATATTTAAGCAAAACATTCAAGAAAAAAACAGCAAGTTTACCTTTATTTATGAATTTAGTATAATTTGATACTTTTTATCTCTTTATCCATGCATTTAAAACTGGTGAAAATCAAGAAACATAAGCCTAAGCATATCTCCAATTCCCTTAACTGTAGACAGTGTAAGTGCAGAGTCTCGAGTGAAGAAGAGTTACATTTTTTTCAGTGGCATTTCAGCAGCTCAGGTAGCACAGCTTCAGCTGCCAGGGTGAACAACAATGTTCATTTATATACAACAATGTTCATTTATATACAACAATGTTCATTTATATACAACAATGTTCATTTATGTACACTCCATTCTCCTTACTTTATTAGGCCTGATCATCTTTGACGTACATCTGATTATAAAAGCACTTCTACAGACTTACTCACATCCAACACTCACTTTACAGCTCATCTTTATAGGAATTATTCACTGCACTACATATCTCAAGACGTAGTCTGATCACTTTGTTATGACCTAAAGTCATTCCACTGACAAAGATTGATCTGGTCTTCTGCCACATCTCCAGTCACCCCTCCTGACCCAGCCCTGTGCTGTTGATTCTATTTGAGAAGTTAGATGCAAAGCCTTACCCAGCTGAAAATTACTCTGCAAAAATAAGAAGTTTCTTGCTGGACCAGAGAACCAACTGCAGACACAGCACAGCCAGATAAACAAAACACAACCACCACAGGGCACACAGCAAGAACAAACAGCTGGGCACCAGAAAAAGCCCTGACTTCCTGTTTTAGTCACAACACAGACTATCACCCCTTTTGAAGTTCCTTGCCTTATCACTGTGAGTAGAAGTAGCAACAAACTTTCGAGCTAGTTTAACAAGTCACAAGATATTATCCTAACACAAGGAACAGGCAAGTACACAGACAACACACAAGATATGCTTCAGAAAGTCTGACTCCCTGAAAGAAAGGCAAAAAGATATCTTGATTGTTTACCTGTCAGCAGTAGGCATACAAGTAAGAAAATATATTTTTGCCTTTGGGAACATAAATCAAGCCCATTTAACAACACTGAGACTTCACTGTACATGTACTGAGTGAACAGTTTGTATGTGGTTAGGCAGGGAGAGAGGCCTAAGTGGTGTAGAAAGGTGTGGTGACACTTCTGCAATAATACTCATTACTCATCTGAATTATTAGCAGCTTTTAAAGAACACTAACTCTGCACAGACCTTGTGGAACATCTTCCAAGAGCTCGTGCACCACAAGAGCACTGCCTGGTATCTCAGAGGCCACTGATGCACCCCAACATCGCAGGGCACCAGCTCCTTCTGCAATGAGCTGCTGTGGGAAGGAGAACACCATGTTACCATGGGGCCCTTTGGTCCCACAGATGGATGTTCCATGTTTGGTTTCCCAACCATAAAATTGGTATGGAATTTATAGTATATAATATAGGTGAGCAAAGTCATAACTCAAAAAGCACACTGCATTCACCACAAAGGAACTCCATGCATCCACACCTCAAAAGAGAATGGATGACACAACTGGAAGTGACAACCTATATACCTGTCCTCAGAAGCTCAGCTTTGGTAATCTGGTAAAAGAATATTGCTTTAGTATTATTTTAATATAGCTTTATCATGCAAGAGTAACAGGGATTCACACAGGATTTTTAATAGCTATCCCCCAAAGCCATGTCAGAATCAAAAAACCACAGCACCTACAAAATACCTCTATGTGAAGTGGAAAAGAGAGGAAGTTCACAGTAACAAATATAAGAAAAGCTAGAAATTATGAAAGATAGAATGGACACAGAAATAGTTGTATCAGTAGACTACAAATGTATTTAAAGCTCATTTATTAACCTTACTGTAATGACCTCAGCAACAATGAGGAGTAACAGAGGCAGAAGATCTGTGAATGCTGATAAATAACCTTATTTGAGTGATATGATAATTAGCCCTCAAATTAGAAATTAAAAGGAGCCCAAACCAGCTTTTGTTCAAGAATTTAAAAATATCATTTGGGATGCTTTAGATCATGAACTTTTACAAAGTTCCAAGTAACAAGGATATTTCAGAAGGCCAGAGGAAAAATGGTGTCACATAAGCATTTCAAAAGGGCCATGGTCAGTTTCCTAAGCAAGACAAGTGGTTTAAGAATGGTATTTCCCAATTCAGTGTTCCCACTGGAACACTCCCTGCCTCCCTCCCCTGCGGCCGGCTGGACAGGAGAATTGGAAGCACAAAAGGCAAAGGTCATGGGTTGAGCTAAGAACCATTTACTGCAAACAGCAATGAGATAAGACAAGGACAGTAATAGCACCACCACTACTGGCAGAGGGTGCAAGAAAGAGGTGAAGGATTCACAGCCTCAGCACAGAAAAACTCCCTGACGGTGCCCGGCCACTCCCTGCAGCACCCCGAAGGAGCCTTTCCCCAGGCCAGGAAAATGACCCGAGGGGCTATGGAATAACCTCGGGGTCCTGGCCATGCCCCTCCTGTCTACTGCAAAAATTAACCCTGTCCTGGCCACAACCAGGACAAGTCAATTCAAATAGAACAATAAGAGATTCACCTGATAATTAGCTGATAATTCCGAGCTGATAATTATTTTTACATAGGCAAAAAGAAAAAAACACAGTACCATCAACTTCTTAGCATCATCTTTTTATGAGGACACCATCCTGAGTCACAGTGACTATGCTGAGGACCTAAGTTTCAACAGAGCACTGAACTTGCCTTCACAAGGTATTCCGAACAAGATACAGAATAATAGGAGCTCAGTCTGATGTTACATTTATTTTAAGCTCTGAAAAGACAGAGTCAAGAAAAATTACTAAGCTAGATGTGTTCACCAAGCCACTGCTAAACTATTCACCATCATTACTGGTGACCTGGAAAAGATCAGGAATCATGACTGATCTACTGCCCAGCCAATTAAAAAAAAAACCCGAGGAAACAGTAAATAAGACAGAAACCAGTGCTGATAAACCTATCTGCACTGTTTGCTGAATAAGCACAAGTTAAAGATGCTAACTTGAAATTCACATTGGGCTGTATGAAGACAAAGTTTAATTCCCCTATCTCATAAAGATGAACCAATATTTTAAGCACCAAGTTCGAAGAATTCTGAAATAGAGCAGAATACTCAGCTGAATTTGCTCAGTGAATTGTAGGACATCAATAAAGTGCTGTTAGGTAGGCAGCTAGATGTATATATCATCTGACTATACAGCAGAGAGATGTTAGAGACAACAGGAGTAATTAGCTAACTGGGCAACTAACAGGGTTGTGGTGGACTGTACATCCACTTTTTCTAAAGGGGAAGTTTTCTTTGTGGCTATATCAAATTCCAACAGGAATTCATTCACACAAGTCCTATGTATGGTCTTTTTTAGAAAAGATCAGATGATTACAAATTATTATTTCCTGGATTAAAATCTATTAATCATTCTTTTGCATTTCTACTGCATGCTATTAGCAATTGTATAATCAACCTACTTAAACATTTTAAGAGCAGCAGCAACTAAAATGGTTTCATCAAATGATATCTTTCAATGTCTATAGAATGTTAATGCATGCTCCACATATTAAAAATTGTCTGTCCATTAGAGCTATCTCCAACACGTGCTCCTGAGAGCAGAGCCAAATTGGCAGCCCAAGGAGGACCCCACAGCAGAGCAGGTGAGAGCCCAAGGGAGGCTGTGACCTTGGGAAGCCCAGGCTGGAGCAGGTTTGCTGGCAGGACCTGTGGGGAGCCAGGCTGGAGCAGGCTGTTCCTGCAGCACTGAGCCCCTGTGAGGGACCCAGGCTGGAGCAGTTGGTGAAGAGCTGCAGCCTGAGCGAGGACTCGTGCTGGAGAAGTTTGGGGAGAGCTGTCTCCTGTGGGAGGGACTCCCTGCTGGAGCAGAGAGAGTGAGGAAGAAGGAGCAGCAGGGAGAAAACTGTGAGGAACTGACCACAATTCCTGTTCCTCATCCCCCTGTTCCATTCAGGGGTAGGAGGTAAGAGATAGTCAGGAGTGAAGCTGAGCCAGTGAAGGTTGGTCAAAGGTGTTTTAAGATCTGGTTTTATTTTTCACTACCCTACTCTGACTTGACTGGCAGTAAGTTAAATAAATTGCCCTGAATCGAGTCTGTTTTGCCCATGACTGTAACTGGTGAGTGATCTCTCCTTGTCCTTATCTCAACTTGTGAGCCTTTTGTGATAGTTTCCCTCCCCTGTTCAGTTGAGGAGAGCCATAGACTGGCTTGGTGGGCCCTTGGCATCCAACCATGGCCAACTCATCATAGGCCATCAGCGACACAGTAACAGAATAAAAGTTTTTTTTACTTCTCTTTCCATTTAGGACTCTGTCTGCCTAAGACAGCATGGAAGTGTTCTTTGGAAAGAGCACTATGAATCAAAGGTTACTGGATGATCACACTTTAATCATATGTGCTGGTTGTTCCTACTTTCAACTGAACCAGCTTTCAAAAAGGACAAAAACCTCAACCCTCAGAGCTCTAAAATAACAATCAATGAGATGGCAATACTCCCAGGTGTGGGTGTAAGAGTTCCTAAGAAATTTAATTGCCCAAAAGAGGAAGAGCTAACCATTCCATTTATTTCTCACTGGATTTGAATGACACTAGACTGACAGTGTTCTTTATATAAAGCTCTCTCCTAACACAGAGAAACTAAAGGAAAGTTGTGTAAAGGGAATGGTAATCCAGTTTCTCTTGTATAAAACAGAGTGCTCACATTTTGGAATGGAACTGTAGCCTCAACAAAACAAGTACTTAGGAAAAAATTCCTTCAGTTAACTTTCCTCTAGAGCTTAAAGCAAGCTGTTCAACAGCTCCTGCAAGTTAAGCACAATTGTATGTTGACCAGATATCTGATTACTTAGAATGGTTAGATTATCTCAGGTAAATGAAAAATCAGAGTTTTGAAGCTTTTATCTCTATTCAGGGACAGAGAGAACCAGAAAACGTTGGAAAAAATATTTTTAAGACTGCTTTTTTAAGACTGTAGAAGTAAGCATGCCTACAGGTTGATGTTGTATACATGTGGTTCCATTAAATACAGAGAGTTCCTTCAACAGATCTATATATGTGTTTTTTACTGATTTATAATTTCTCCCTAGAAGAAAGCAGCATTGTTCCACTCAGCAGGGATCTAGGTATCTGTCAAATTGCCAGGAAAGTCTCTATAAGGGCAACGATGTGAGGTGTAAATCAAACCAGAACCACATCCCATTTGTCCTATGACTCATGGCAGATTATTTATTGAAATCTCTGCTTCACATTACGCCTTTTAAAAAGGGCACATTAAGCATATTCACCTTGCATCCTTTATTTAACCTATTAAGTCAGAAATCAGGAAAAAACCAAACAAATAAGCTTATTATATTCTTTGTCAAATTATTTCAAGACTAACAAAGTATGACTGTGCATCTGCCATTGAGAACAACAACAAAAAAATTATTATTTCAATATTCACCTACTACTGCTATGCCAGGTAAGAAGTTCTGTGCAAGTTGGTTTTGTAAGCCAAATCCTTGGCTGGGCTCAGAAAGCACAGTTTGAGATGCCAGGTCCAAGAACACTGCTGGTCCTTTCCATACCCTTTGTTGCTACCATCACCAGCTAGCAATACATTAGCCTGGTGCATGGGAGAGATTAATGCACAATAACACATAAAAGTCAGATTTGTGAGTCCTGTTTGTGCTACTCATGTACAAAGGCACAATAAAATACGACAGAACATCACACCTGCAAAAAGAGACTTCATGATGAACAGTAACACCAAGGTCATCCTGATTTAATATTAGCAAACAACTTAACTACTTAATAATCCAAAGGTAAGAGTTCACAAGTACATCACGATTCTGTGATACATAAATCACAACAGGCATGAGAAGATACTCAGAACACATACTTGTCAACTCCTCAAGTTCCCAGTGTCACAAAGTCTGCGTGGTACCCATTTTCAGGTCATATACTACATCACACCTATGGGTTTATGTCAAAGGATTACATGGAATCCAGCCTGATTTCAGTAAAATTCTTTGAAAGAAACATTTAATAACCCCATTTGACAGACTTTTCTTATCCTCACCATTTTTGCTCTTATATTGTAATCTGTTTTGTCATTCACTGACCTAGAGTATGGGATAAAAGGTAAAGAACTCTGTTTAAAATTTTTAGTCTGCAGATGCCTTGAAACTAATTCTTCAAGCAGAGTCCTACACAAGCAAAAAGGGTTAACAACATGCACTGGCCCAGAGCCAAACAATTCAGGATACAGATTTCCAATACTATCAAAATATGTACAATACCTTGTGTAAGCCAGAACAGTTTTTAAACATTTCGATATTCTAAAAAGTTGAACCAAACCACAATACTTAAAGCATGAGAGATATTTTCTTTTTGCTTCAGAGCTCACTACTGTGCAGTGTTACAATAGCCACGTTAGTTCTACCCCTATTTACTAATTAGGGCTGGGTACCTCCTCAAATATTGACACATCCTGTCCACCAAGAAGAACAGGACTCTAGTCATGTGCACCAGTGGCTCAAGCAGAACCACTCACCCTCCACAGAACACACATCCAGGCAGATTCTAGACCAACATAATTAGAGAAATTTGGATTGTTCCCTTCCCCTAAGCAAGGCACCCTGAGGGATAACAGAGAAAGGAGCAACATTCAAGTCTCGTGACAAATTTGGCTATGACTGGAGGCTGCAAACCAACCCCAGAACACAAGAGCTGCTTTACTATCAACCCCAGGTTATTCTTCTCAACCCTAGGGAGTCAACTAGCCAGGTACATTCATCTTTAGTACAGCATGCTAGTCAATCACAGACTCAGAACACCCAGCCCAGCTTATCTCAGTACAGCTACATCACTCTTATTTTCTGCCTTCTTCCTTTTCAGCTCCTGGAAACAATTCATCAGTACATACTGCCATGTCAAAACTCAATAGCTGGGTTTAGTTGAAAGGAGAAATGTCACCTCTTGAAGTTCTGGGGATTATGACAGAATTTGAATTCAATCCTATGTTACAAAGAAGTTGTTAATCTCACAGACCAGTCTTCAATTCAAGCGTTAGAGACTTCATTCCAGGTCTCAGGCAACAAGTAAGTCATTAAGTCCTAGCATTTTTTTTTAAAGCAGAGATTGCAAGAACCAAAAAGGCACTCAGATATTAGTTTACATGGATATTTAAACAAATCTATTTAAAAAACCTAAAACCTTCAATCTGCATCCACTGTTCTCCTGGCTTATTGGATGAGAAGATGCAGCTTCCCCAGGACCTGCCACACTGAGAAAATCAGGCACCAACTCAGAAAGAGAAAACCACCTTTCAGCTACTTTGTATTTTAACACAGATTCATACAAGTGCAGGCAACTTTTGACTAGCAGCACTGCCAAGCATTTTACCCAATCCCTGCAATAAGGACAGAATTTTGTTGCCCTGCATTACAGGTACCAATTCAATTCACAGTAACCTTGAGGCTCGTTTTAGCCACAACCAGGGAAGCACAGAATTACCATATGGACATCTTTAAGCTCACTCAGGCACCTCCATATGTTGTACAGACAGAACACGAGAACAAAACTTCTCATGCCTACCACTAAATCATCCAAAAATGTCACCTGGTACAAATAACAATATTGGTTTTCAGACCAACACTCAAGTGGCTCAACACAAGAGAAGAAAGCAGACATCTATCCATTAGAAAAATAGATCATCTAGGTATTTTCTGAAGGCACTGTTTAAAAACATCCATAGGTCATGATCAGAAAACCATGTTATGATGATATTTCAAAGGCATAAAAGCAAAAAATTAGATCCAGACCTGTAAACTAGTCACCAAAGGGAGTTTGGAGTGCTTGAACTGCAAACATGGAACAGCCATGCCAAGGTGGCAGCTGCTCCCCTCTCCTGCCTACCCCACTGAAGCTGTGCTGTACCAGAGTTCAGGGATCTCCAGCATGATGCTGCACTGTCCTAAATGGACATGCTCCATGTGCTAACACAACTGTTCCACTGATTCAGTCATAATTGGCAGAACAGAACTACTGTCTTTGAAGGGAAATTGCAAGTTTAACAAAATATAATTTCAGGCAGGTAAAGGTATAGAAGAGCCAGCACATAAGCCCTCGGTGTTAATAACCTTCATAGCAAAGAATGCAATTAAGAAGTTCTGACCATGGGAAGTACAGCTGGCAAACTCTCACTGCTCACCTTCAAGCAGAAATACAAGCAATAATGTCACGTGTGTCCACCCTGCCCAAGAAAGCAAGGAAGCAGTGTTTTTCAGCTGGCCTCATCACAGACATACGAGAATGATCCTTTTGTTGCACTAAAACCAGAATGAAAACTCAGTTGCTTACATAATGCAGTCTTCACTATGGCTATTACGGTAATGCACTACTATTGTTTCAACTTTTAAAAGCAGTGGGAAGGTTTTGTCCTTAAACAAGAGTGGAACAAATGCTGGAATTCAATCCAAATCAGCAGAAGGGAATCCCTCACCCACTCCCCAACAGCAAGAGAAAACAGTTTCACGGCAGCCTTTCAAGCAGTCCGCTGGAGGTCGTGGAGCACAACAGAAACAAAACTGCCCAGCACATCCAAATGCTCCTTTTTTACCCAAGTCTGCGTCACTTACAAATTATCAGACTTAAATAGGTACAGGAAACGTGAGCAGTGGTGCACCAGTTTTAAATTATCCTAGCTAATCTACGATTTTAATCAAGTAATCCAAGCGTTTAAAACTACACGGTTGCTTTTAGTTTTCAAATGACACCGTATGACACTCGCATCTTTCTGGCTTCCTTACGTGCTGAGGCAAAAGGATGACGGCTCAGAAGGCTGAACCTCTCAGCTTCTGAGTCACTGCAGCCAGAGCCAGCCCGGCAGCTGAGAAAGACAGCCACAGCCAGGCAGGCTGACACTGTACACAGCCCCTTTCCCTAAGCAGGTAGCCTCAGAGCACATAAAGACGTGTCTGTGTCTCACACGGACCTTTCGGTTTGGGAGATGAGGAGATTCTTTCCACAACCCAAAAAAGGCAAAGTCAAGGCAGAAGGCGGCACCGGCAAGCCCAAGAAGCCTGGCTTAGCTGGGTCATTACGGGCACTGAGGAGGCCCTGTGCCGCTTAAAACCTCACTCTCCCCCGCAGAAACACCTCCTCCCACCACACCAGCATCGTTACCTGCCACCAGCCGCGGCGCCGGCATTTCAAACCCGGGAGGAAAAACCCAACTGCTCAAGTCTGGGACTCCATCGTCGCCTTCTCTTCCTCCCTCCTCTCTCAAAACCAAAGCCGTCACCACCACGGAGTGGGTCACTAAACTTCCCCGAGCAGGGAGCTCTCCCCTCCTACAGGAACCGAGCCAGTGTCGTCATCCCTCGCCCTGCCCTTCCCCGCCTGGCGCCGAGCAAGGAGAGCTTCACCTTCCCCGCGCCC
>VZRZ01005546.1:1046815-1072336 GCA_013398175.1 Climacteris rufus | reverse complement strand
GGCCGCGGCGCTGGCCAGGTACACGAGTGTAGGAAAGTGTGACAGGACCGCTGCGGAACGTGGCAGGGCGCGGCGGGAATAGCGCTGCGCCCGTGTCCCGTCGTCACTGCGGGGGACCGTGAATGAGCAGGTGTCGTTCCCGAAGGGAAACGTGACCGAGCCGCAGCTCCCGGGAAGCGGCGGCTGCTCCCGGGCCGGGCTGAAGGACGGGGCCACCTCTGGCAGTGCCCTGCCGCCCCGGTTCCACCGCTGTCCCTGGGGTACGCGGTACGCCACCGGTGTCACCGCAGAACTCTTACTGCCGCCTTCGCCTATCTCTCGGATTTGTTTGTTTTAGCCAGAGGACTGTTTCAAGTTCCGAGCAGCGGCCACCACGGTGACCTTATTTCGTCCCTTCAGCCTTTGCCTTCTCCTCCAGTTGCTGCATTTCCCTCCCATCTGCCCTTCTCATCACGGATCTGCCTCCGGCGTTGTCCCTGGGGACAGGCTGCTTTGAGGACAGCGAGAGCTCCGGATCACTGGGTAGGGCTGCAAAACAGTCCTGAGCACTTTCCTCTTGGCCGTGCTTCTTATGCCAGCCCGCAGAGCATCAGGGAGACGCCGAGTCTTCCTGTACTCCTTCCCTCAGTCTGTGACTCATTAACTTCAGCTTTAAGTTCACTTAGATCAGTTCAGTGCGATTGTAAGACCATAGCGCTGGGATAAATTTTATCTTCCGAAAAAAAAGGCCTTGGAAAATGGATTTGAATTATTTGCAGTTAACAGTATTGCAAAATTTGGTCAGGTTGGTAAGCTTTCTAAGACTGAACATGACTTCTCCCCTCCCTAATCTCCTTTTCTTCTGTCTCCTGTGTTGAAAATTAACAGTTCATGTCTGCGAGGAGAAATTCCGAAATGTATTGTTTCTTACACTTCTGAGCAGAGCTGCATTTTAGTTTTCTGCAGGCTATCTCATTAAATGTAAGATCAAGCTTTCTTTACAAGGGACATACACAATCCTAAATACAGCTCTTTCTGTAAGGAATTCAGCTTCCGTTTTGCCTAGAGCATTGTTAAAGCTGGAAATTCTCCGTGCCAGAACACTTAGACTTTCTTCAATCTAACATCAAAACAGTCATTCATCTCTTTGTTTGGTCAAAGAATGCTCAAACTTGTTCAAAGATCGAAGAGACAGAACAGGAATTCAGTGTAAATCACAGCACTCCCTGGAAGAACCGAGTTCACACTGCGATGAAAGGGAATTCCAATTTGGCAGAGGACAGAAGTTCAACCTGGAGCCTGTGGTGGACTGACACAGAAAATCCCCAACTATTTCACACAGAGCTGATTGAACACCACCACCTTGTGCCCCAAAAATCACTCCACTGTGCACAAAACCAGTGCTGATTGCATCTGTGCTACTGCCTGTAAAAACCAGGGCCCACATCCTTATATTAGGCCAGTTTAGGGACAATTACTGTAAATGGAGCAAGAGATCCATCTTCAAGTCCAGAGTCTGGTTGCAAAAAACATCAGAGTTTTTTAACAATTAAGAAAATAGTACCTTATTTTTCAAATCAGCTATTCCCATGCCATGACTTTGGTAGGCTGATGTACTGCTTATACATTTTTTATATATATGACACATACAATTATATATATTACATTATAATATGTGCATGCAAATTGTATGCTATTTATTACTATATTTACATACATTTTACTGTATTTCCATATATACACTTACTATACTTTTTATATATACACACACACATAGGTACAGTAAATTTAGCCCTGGTGCAAAGGCAGTGTGTTATTTTGGGAGTCATCTTCATATGGAACTTGAACTGGTTCTGCCTTCCAAGGGAATGGGGGTGATCAGAAGTGAGGAATTTACACAACATTTTTGTACTAACAACTGGATTCAGATTTTAATGCAACTTGAGAAATAATAGTGTTTTGCAATTTTTCACTTAAACATCTTTATCATTCAACTAGCCTTTTCAGAACTGCTATGAAACATATTTATAAATGCTATGAATTATAGTGAAGATAAAAAGGTAAAGGCAGAACTATTGGAAAAAGGAAAGTTTATCAAAGGGCAATTTTTATTAACAACTTAATTTAATCTTTGGAGGTTTCTCAAGGCACCACTTTAGGGAATAGCATTTTCAAGCTGCTGAAAATTCTTTTCTGCTTGCAAGATGTTATCTGTCCTTTTGACACTTAGATGAAAAATGCTTAGATACCTTTGAAAGCCAGTAAGACAATAACTATTTTCAGAGCTTTAAAAATACATTTTTAATGGTCAAGGTTTTACACTTTTCCAAGTGTAGCATTTGAAGCAACATTATTAGAGTACTTAGTGTACTTTTTGAATCAACACTATTGCTCTTCTTGTGAATTACCTCTATCCATGAAAGCAGAATTTGTCTGCACTGGGGTTAATACACATGCTGGCACAGCAATTTGACTTCATTACTTACAGTAACACAGTTTAATGTATGTATAAATGTATACAGGGCTTGAGGCTACACACACTGAATAAATACATACATATATGCACTTGGAAAACTGCTTGGGGACACACACCTCAGTGGTTAATAAAGTATTATTTCTTTCCATTTATAAAATGGAAATGAACTTTATGTATATTCAAGCACTAAGTTTTTCTTGTAGTGAATTAAAAGAGATTAGTGGTTAATTATATCCATCATCAGTGATGCAAGATGCCAGCATGATGACACTATAATGATGCAATAAATGATTTACTGATGTAGAGAATCACACTTTAACATATTCATCCTTTGGATTTGAATATTGTGATACTTTTTCCTAAATACTAAAATGTAGTTGTTCTCTGAACATTTTCAGTTATATTAAAAATGTGACATCCTGTGAAAGATTACCTTAATCCTTTTCCTCAGAAGAACAGTCTGTCCAGCCCCACTGGTGAGCATTTGATTTAGACTGTTAGGAACAGGACAGGAAGTTTGGGGGGGAATAAAAACCAACTCTCATTTTAGATAAGTATCCCACGGTTATTTTTACTTTTAACACAATCTATTTTTAAATTCTTGTTTCTTCTGCTGTCCCCAGAAATTCCATGTGTCCTTTTAGGCACCAGTACTTTCTCTGTGGAGAAATTCTGTCTTGTGGCTTCACTCAGAACAAATTTTATTTGTGTTTCTTGACTGCTGCATTGACATTTCAGCATTCTCTTCAAAATCTTTCTCTCTTGCTAAACAAGTCTCCATATATACACTTACTATACTTTTTAAATCTTTATACATCTTTATTTACGCTTTGAATGTAAATTTAAATCCCAAACCATATTTGGATTGCAAATGTAATGCCATCAGTGACCATATATGCCAATTTGGGACAAAGAATTTCAGATTATTTAATTTAATTCCACTCAAATCCATCAATTTCACTGTTTCACTGCCCAACTTTCACCGGGAAAGAACCTTTCAAATAAAAGACATGTTCTTGTCTGAAATAATTTTTGTTGTCTCCTCATTTGCCACATCACTGTTTTTAATTAGTTTCATACTGTCCAAACTTTTCTATTTTACAGCAATTGTCTGTGATTACCTCAGATGTGAACGATTTGCTTTAAATAGGTACAGAATTTGAGAATAATTGAGGCACAGAAGACTCTCTGTCAATAGTAAAGGTATCTATGCCTTCATAACAATTGGAAAAGTTCTGAAGTACTGCTTCAAGTATGGAGAGCTTGCCTAAGCTTTGATGGCAGCTTAAAGAAGGTGGAAAAACATAGTCTAGCACATGCAATTTCCTGCTATTCAGTAAAAACAATCAATTTTTCCACTCATTTATGTTCCTATTTTCCCTTAATAATCCAAACTTTAACAAAACTGTGGCTAAAGTCAGCTTTTCACAGCTAGATACAGTTGTTTTCTGCAGAGAATACAGGAATAAAGTTTGTTAGTTTGTTTGTTTGTTTGTTCAGGCCTGCAGGTCAGCATAACTAGCTAGAGAGCAGTGTTCCATTTGGGTACCTATGCACCACATGGCACAGAGTCTTTCCCACTGACACTCTTGTCATCAAGCAGGCACAGAATGTCTGTTCCCTTCTCTTCTTTCCATCTAAGCAAACTGAACAAGAACTACTTGAGAAGAAGCACTGGTTTATAGTGACAGAGCAAAGCCCTTCCTTTACTGCAGATAAATGAGCTCTGCCTGACATGTCCTGCTGATGAAATGCAGGACTATATATCTTCTGTGAAAAGTCTATTGTTTTGCTAAGTTTATAGCAGGAAGTGAATCAGGAGACAGGGACATTTTAGGCAGAAGTTCTATTGTAAAGCCAGCAGTAACCAAGTAGCTTTAGGAATAATTCTGTTTCTTTTATAGTAATTAAGTTCCTAAAGCCACGTACAGAAGCTATTCTGTGGGAATCTTATAAATTCCTTCCATGTCAAAGAATTAATAGGGAGAAAGGTTAGTGCCCAGGAAGCAAGCCCCACTATTCAACTCCAACAATAAACTCCTTCTACACTGATGTCATTATAACAATTCCCATAGCTGTTTAGAGCTTGTCTATTTAATTCTTCACACAATACTGTCCTTATGCCAGTGATCACTGGAGCATATGAAGAACAGTATTTTAAGGCTGAGACACACATTTATTGTAGCTCTGCCTGGCAAGTTATACTAGCCAAAGTCAGAACTTTTGAGAACCGTTATTTCCCATTTATTTTGCTCCCCTGAAAGCCAAAACAATTTCTTTGTCCTACAGTTAGATATGTTTGGAGGATGATTGGCACAAGGCCACATTTGGTTACTCAGAACTGGAGCTTGTCTGCTTGCAGTCACTCAGATTTATAAGCCCTTTCAGTCAGAGGTAAAATAGTCTTTAATCTTTTGGAGAATTAGACTTCAGCAAAAAGAGCCACCTTGCCAGTGAATGAGGCATCCACATGAGGTTTGTCATCTTTTATTATACATTTTAGCATCACTCCTATAGTCCTATTCCCCTTAACTCCTGCAGCAGAGATGTGCCTGTACACATCTCCCTAATACCTCAGTTCCAGCTGAGAGCAGAGCATGCCCCATGCTGTTACCAGTCTGGGCACCACTTGGTACCATTAGTTCTGCCCTCCTACAGCAATAGATTTAGTTAAAGGTGCAGGAGTGAAAAGTTTAAGATTTTACCCCTGAATAAGCAATTAAAGTTCTCCTTTCCAGTTCCTCTTCCTCCTTGCTAGATTTTCACCTTTACCTTTCAAGACCAGGTCCAAAGTAGCATCTCACAGTGTGATATCCACATACTACCCTCTTCCTCCTCCCACAAAGCTATTAGCTATGACTGCTTTTGTTTCCTTGTCATCCTCCTGTTTCCAAGCCTGCAGAAAAGCTGCTCTATGCATAAGAGCAAACACTCATTGCAGCTAACACTCTTTCCATACTCAAATTTCTTCAGAGAACCATTGTATTTTTCAACCAATCTTACAGAGAAAAAAAAAGGCATCATGGAGCAACAGAGCTTCCTAATTTTGAGTTTCTCAAGAACATTTCACTTACTTACACAAGGCCTTAAGTTCTGCACAGAGAAGGAAGAATTGGTGCTTGCTTACAGATTTTTTTTTTCTGAGGTTTGTGTTGTGGTTTTAAGCCCAGCTGGAGATGAACCAGCACCCAGCTGCTCACTCAACCCCCTTTCCTCCCCCTCACCCTGGTGGAATGGGGAAGAGAACTGAGGTAAAACTTGTATGCTGAGATAAGAAGAGTTTAATAATTGGAAAAAGAAGAAGAAAGGAGAAAGGAGAAAGCAAAAAGAAGGAAGAAGAATCATCACAAGTGTTGGACAACACAATTGCTCACCACCTGCTGACCAATGCCAGACCCCCCTTGCCAAACACAGGTCAGCCCTGCCCAAGTTATAGACTGGACATGACATTCTGTGGTGTGCAAAATCCCTCTGGCCACTTTGGATCACCTGTCCCTGCCCTGCTCCTTCTCAGTTTCTTTTGTGCACCTCCTCACTGGCAGAGCATGAGACAAGATAAAAAAATCGTCCTGGACTTAGGATAAATATGACTTAGCAAAACCCCAGAACATCAGTGTGTTATCAACACTGTTCTCATCCTAAATCCAAAACACAGCCCTGCAACAGCTACTGAGAAAAATTGAACTCTATCCCAGTTGAAACCAGGAGAGTTTAGTACTGATAATCAGGAAACCAATCTTAGTATACTAGAATTTCATATTATTTCAGTTTTGTTCCTTAAAACTCCCTTTACACACATAGGTTTTTCATATATTAGAAGTGAAAATATAATTAGGCCTTCAAACTTCAACCTCTGCAAAAAGCCTGTCAGAAAAGGAAATGAGGAGAAAGCAGTCTGATGTATATAATCACTAGCCTATTGTTTTTAAAAAGAAAGTGGAATGAGATCAGGAAGAGAGGGTCACTGCATTTGCAGTGTCTTTGAATTCCTGGTCTTTAAAGAGAACATTGTATGACTAAATTCATGTTTGGGTCAGCAAGATAAATTACTAGTAATACATTGGTTGGAGATAGAAATGTAAAATATGATATCAGCATCTGAAATCTTAATCCTACTTCTGAGATTAAGTACTACATAGTCAAAAATTCCTATCTTTTTTTTTTTTTTAACTTTTTACCCAGTTAGTAATATTTTAATGTTTTTATTTTGAGGTAGTAATGATAATTTACTAGATATATTATGAAGATGTTTCAATCCTCAAGGGTTTGAAATATGCTTTCTCAATACTACAGTGGGCCAGAGACAAGGATTTGCATGTTTAGAATTGATAGGTCTGCTACCAGACATTTTCCATATGAAATACTGGTCTACAAATACTACATTTTATTTATGTATCTGCTACACACTGGGACAAAAACCTTCATTCTTTGAAAGCAACAGCAAGACTTCCAGTCCTGACTTCTGAAATGCTGAATACTGAGGATGCAAGCTCAAATGACCTGATCCTTTCCAAGCCAGTAGAAACCCCCTAAACAATTAAGTAAGAATACTGACTATTAGTAATATTACAGGGAGTGCCATTACTATTTTGTGTTGTTACTGTCAGTGTTCTGGAGGCCCTGATTAAAGTCACTGCCTACTTCTAATAACACCACTGCCAACACAGAGCACCACCACCAAACTAGTTTGTAAGAGCAAGATTATTTAGATCCTATTATCAGTATTCATTGTGAAATTACAGCTAATAGTATCTCCTGGATTCAGTCTCCAAATCCTTCTACAGCAATAAATCCAGCACATAACCCAGACCTGGTTTTACTTTCATGTTAAGCCTTCCCAAAAGTGAGACTGAAAGTCACTGCAGCTCAGTTAGTGTGTTAGACTTCTATGGACTCAAAAACTAAGTCTGAAGTTGATCTGTTTTTACTAGAATCTGCATTTTTCAATATACCTCTTCCCTATGAAGTCCCACTACTGCAGGCTGCATAACCAGGAATGAAGGTTAAACAAAGGAGTAGCCATCCTTGCTAGTGCTACTGCTGTGATAGAAGAATACAACACCAATATATCCTCTGTCCAGGCCACTCCAGAAATTCATTACAAGCAGTGGAGACCAAAGTGAGAGAAAGCTTCATCTTCCTTCTATCACAGTACCCTTGTTATGTTACCTGTCTGTTAAAAATATAATCAAACTACAAAATACTATTTACTACAGGCCCACAGTCCCTAAGGCTGTTACTACTCTCCACTTTATCCCTAACAGGCAGTTGGGGGTAAAACCAGAAACAACTGCCCATTAAATGTCACATAATGAAAATAACACTACTAATGATTAACACATCTGACCACACATCTACTTAAGAGCAGCTTACCTGTCAAGGCTCAAATATACAAGCAAGACACAGAGTTAGAAACGGAAAAAAACAAAAAAATCCACCACCAACCCCCCACCCTGCCCCAGAAGGAAAAAAAAACCCCACACCAAAAAAACCAAACAAAAAAAGCCAAACAGAAAACCCCAATCCCAAAATATATGAGACCTGGAATTTAGGTGAGCTTTACTGTCCTGCAGTGATCATCTTGTCTTAGCTGTATTTCAGTAGTCAGCTAGAATATGCTCTTGTAGAGGCCAGAGAGTAGATTCACATCTGATGAACAGAGAATCAGTTAGATTTTATTTTAATGGAATATACAAGATTAATGAAGACGAAGATTACACCTTGAGTGACTCAGTCTACATATTTCATTCTTTATTGCAAGGATAAAACCCAGATTATGTGTAAGGATACTGGCCAGCCCAGCCCACAGCTGCCCTCCCTCCCCAACACAAGCTGCTCTTGGCCAGATTGTGTTCAGACTGAGCAGCACCAACTCTCCCAAAGACCACAGTTTGCTGCCCTTTCCTAAGAGGACCTTCCAAAGCAGGCAAAGTGGTGCAGTTGCAGGTGGTCTGGTTTAGGTGTTCAAGAAACTAAAAGCTTTTGGGAGGGGTTAACTTTACTTTGCATTCCCTTTAGTGAGGTGCCACACAGGAGGGCAAAGCACACAGCCTGTGGCAGGCAGAGTGTCCCTGCAGGAGTGGCAGCCACATTACAGTGTCATGGTTACATGGACATTTACAGCTCTCAGCCTCCTTTCCTTTTCTCCCCACAATACTGCACCATCAAGAAAAAAAATAAAAAAAAAAGAAGGGAGAAGGAGAATAAAACCAATCAGAACATGAACATCTATAAATAACCGCCCAATAGCTGGTGGAAAGTCAAGTGGAAGCAAGAGCCAATCACAGACTCCACTGGTTTATTTATATGCTGTGCTGTTAGAAGACTGAAATACCCATTTTAATCTTTTGCTCTATGTGTTTTGGTAGCTAATCATCACAACAGTTGTTATCATGACTACCAGAAATACCTTGCCATGTGCAACAGTATTTTTGTTAAATTGCACATAAAATATACAAAAATATAAAGACATCTGACCTATATACATGCATAAATAAACTAAGAGATTCTGGTGCAAATAAAGATTTAACATGGGCTTCAAGCAATGAGATTTATCACAGTATGTGGCTGTTCTGTCTGTTTTCCACAGACATGCATTATCTCAAAATAAAAATTAATGGCTAGTGAAACAATAGTCCATCAATGTATGATTGAAACACTCCCTCAGTCCATCAAACTTTCTACCTTTAAAGAGTTAGCAGCTCAGAACACTTAAAGGAGGTAAAAACCCCCAACCCTCAGCATATAAAGACTTGCTTTTCAATTTTTTAATACTGGTTATGCATCATTAGCTGCATTAACTGACAGCAGCCTCAAGTACATGTATTGCTATTTTTTTCTAGTTGCTCTTCTTTTAATGCAAGAATCAGAACCACCATTGTGAAAATGCTAGCACTTGCTACTATCACCCCTTTACAGAATTCACAGGTCATTTATTATAGGCAGCAAGGCATAGGCTACTAGAGGAAATAAATTACTATACAGAACAACAGGGAGCTTCTTTCAGAATGCATATTTTGAGTTGTCATCTTTATAAAGAAAGTTCATAATCGTTAGTGAAAGAGTATTAATTGATACAAATTATAGAAACTTAATTGCATATACATAATTGCATATACATAATTGTATCTACATACACACTATACATTGTTGTAAGAATAATCAAGTCACTGTATGTCCAGGACAGTTCCTGGGCTCTGAGGGTTTGTTTCACTTTTCAAAGGCTCTGTTGTTTCCTTTAGTACTTCCCCCACGCAACGGAGCAGAGCACAGGACTCTGTTGCCAAACTGCAATTTATTCCTGATGCCCTGCTGCCAGGAGTGCAGCTGTTTCCCTGCCATCACTTCCAGGTGGTCAGCACGGGCTTGCCTGGCTCTCTTGCCCTGCTGCCTTTGCCCCCCATGGCCTGGCCAGGCCGAGCCCGCGGCTCCCGCTCGGCCCCATCGCTCTGCGCCATCTCCTCGTCGTACCTGGGGAGGAGAGAACCTGTTCAGTGCCTTGTCCTGCTGCACAAACAAGAGTGGGCCCTTTAGATCTCTATTTCTATGTTCTTTTTTTACTTAGTAGTTTAAACTGAAGTTTAATACAACCTGTTCTACGTGTGTGCCTAGCACGACGTGCAGCTATGATTCTAAGAAATAGGTCACCACGTGATTTTACAATACAGATCAGCTGAAATATCTTCACCCACTTTTTGAAAGAAACAAGTCATCTGGCAGTTTTAGTTAAACTCTTGAGTTTGTGAAATTTTCATGCTTGTGAAATTTCCCATGTACTGCAGGTCTGTGGTTAAGCAGACTGCTGCCAGTTGAAATAAGTCTTGAGCTGTTGCTTCAAACAGAGAGAGGATTGTGAGCTGCAGTGTTAAACCCCCCTGTTGCATCAGAGGCTGAGAAGGGAAAGAATGAGGTGAGCTAGACAGCCATGTGATTAAATTAAATGCATTTGATGACATGTATTTGATAACACTTAACACAGTGATGAGAGGTTCTTTAAATATCTAAGCCCATTATGGCCTTAGATAATCTCAGGATATACTGACTTTTCAGCTGCTATGAAAATTGCAAGCAGAATTTGGCTACAGACAGGCAATTGTAACTAACAAAAGATAGTACTATAATATTTTGTAGAACAATCATAATATATACTTAGTCATACTATTTTATAGGTAGTCACAGCTAACATGTATGTAACCTTCATTAAAACCTAAAACTCAGACCACTTATATTTAACTGCCTTCACTAGTTTATAGAAAGAGTATTTGAGATGAGTAGGAACTAGTGGATCAGCTATGTACATCAGTGCATTCCTGACATACTGAGCAATTGCACCACTAGTGCTAGAGAACCTGTCCAAATATTTCCTCAAAAGAGATGAGAAACTGTATCATCAACATGGTATTTAAATCAGTGTTCCTCTGCATAAGACAAATCAATCCTAGATAAATCTTGCAGCCACTCCAATATAAAAATCTCAGTTTCGTTCATTTCTGTCCTTATAATACAGATCAAGGAATTAAAAAAATATCTGACAACTTTATTATTGATGCATTTATTCATTAATTACAGGACTCAAGAGGCACTATTTCTATGATCTGAGAGAAGATGTGCATCAAATCACTTTTAAACAGTAACTATTTTAACTCTGTAAGTACCATCTCTATATTACCCTCAATGCAATTAAAGCTCTACACATGTAGAAGACAAACATTTGTTCTGCTTCTGTCCGTCAATTCTAGTTGCTGGAAGGTCAGAAGGTGCAAGGAGGGCCTTATCAGACAAGTAATGTCCTCTCTGGACATGAAGCAAGGGAACTCTGCTTTAATGCATTCCCACCTCCAACGTTGCTATTGCAGCTCCAAAGAAATGAAGTGGCACCTTGTGCCCACTTTTCACATCAGAATGAAGTTCACCTTGCCTCTCTGGTCTACATTACACACCAAAAGTTGTGAGGTGACAGAAAAACATTTGCCTTTATATAAAACCTTGATAAAACTTACAAGACTTCATAATTGCCAAGAACCTCTTTAGGTGGAGATTTATTCCATTTACAGTCGGGAATTTCCCCGTTAGGCACAGCAATGTTCAGCGTGTCATTAATAAGATTATACTTCAAGATACGATCATTAGCAGTGCTGGAAGTAAGAGAAGGGGAAGCATTAACCTACAAGAGAAAAAAAAGAAGGCAGCATCAACTTTTGGAGTGGCCTACAGTTCTGCAAACAGCATGTGTGATGACTGCTGGAGAGCTGACACACGGCATCTCAAAGCACATCTTTCAGTTCCTCACACACTGGAAGGAATTCCCCACTGGGAATTTTTCTTTTTACTTAGACAGAAAAGTACCACACTGTTAAGCGTCTGCAGTGTCAGCCTGAAGATTTTTCTTGAGCTTCACCAGGGTGAATCAGACAAGACACAGATTTTTTGTTTATTTTCTAGGTTTACGTGGTTACAAACCCCATACATTGCAGTGCTTAAAATTTGTCTACTTGACTTGAACAGCTGTTAGATAGAAAAATCTGTGTGTACAGAAATCTTCTGGGTAAACAACTTCCATTGAAATTCTTAATCTGAGTTCTTCCCTGTTAAATTGTGAGCTGGAGAAATACATACATGCTCTCTATCCCAAGAACTGCATGGCATCTTGTAATTGAAACTGGGATTCATTTAACATATCTCTTTGTTCCACATTTACTTTGGAGAAGTGGTATCAGAACAACAAACAGATGATTTTTTTATGAAGTTCACTTTTAATTAGATTGAGAAGGAAGAGGGATGGATAAAATTGATGGTGAACATACAGATTTAAAGTTAATACACTAAAGAGAAATGTATGTAGAAAAAAAAAAGCTTCCAAATATCCCAATTATCCTTTGTGTGTCCCTTTTGTTTCCTCTCAACCTGTAACATTAAGGCCATGACAGCACATGAAACTTAAATTTGATGTCATGCTCCATCAAGTCAATGCTGATTTTCCAGCTACTGATACAATATTTAACAGGGCTGCTAACATTCCAACTGCCTCTGAAGTTCAATTGTGTGGATGCACTGGATTTAAAAGACAAAGCAGAAAGCCACAAACAAATAGAAACACCAAACAAATAGGAAAGAAAAGCACATGCTAGCTTAGTCATGATGTACATCATATCTACTTTCTAACATTTTTCATGATCCACTTACCCAATAAACAAAAAATACTGTTTAAAAAGAGGAAAGACTACATTGAAATCTACTTAGTTTTATCCTGTGAAATGAGAAGGAAGTTTTGCCTGTATTTTATATAACTTTACCTCTATTAGCCAGGGCTTAAGCTTGTCATCAATGATAATGTCATATCCATAACACTCAAAGCAGTGTTTGTCATTATTCATTACAGGCTGGAAAGAAAAAAAAAAAGACAATTATATGTATTAAAATCAACTACTCAGTAAGTAACCTGATTACACTCTTTCTTTGCTAGAAATCACACGTGATGACATTATGAATTTTCTACAACACTTCCCAGTGTTGTAACTCAAATATAAGCTTGCTAACTAGTAGGTTCAGAATTGCCTCTTTTTTCCCAGGCTGTATGGAAGTATTTCAATACTAATGATTGCATTGATGCCAAGTATTAAGTTATGTTAATCTTCTGTTATATTTCCCGTGTCAGAATATTTGTTTTCATATTTTGCAAAAGTAATATCAATATTTAAAGCCTGCATGCATCAGGAGAAAACAAAGTTTGAAAATCTACAGCTTCACATAACTGCAATTCTTTGAAGTTTAGAAAAAGAAGACTTATTCATAACCATTTCTTTTATTCTGCTGCTACAGCTATGCAGAAATTTTAGGTCAAACAATTACAAGATACATTTTAAAATTATAATTAGCTCAAGGTAACTATAACCTCAAAGCCAAGAGAGACCAAGAATCAAGTTGTGCTTAGGTGCACATCCTTTAAGAACCAGTAGCTTTCCAGCATCTGCTAAGCATTTGCAGTATGCACTATGTGAATCTCATCAGACCTTTCAGAGAACACCTTGTAATAGGTTTGTGAGATGTTCTCCCTAGACTAATAACGACAGCTTTTCATTTCTTCAGGGACTGAAAGGGGGAAGGAGGAACAAGAATCTCATTACATTTGCCACTGACAGAAAGGCAGAGAAACAACAAATTTCATGCTCCATCATTCTCAACACTTTTCCTCTTCTAAAGGTTCTCCTAAGATTGGCTCATACCCCTTTTCTTTTCCCAACTATTTTCAAACATGACTGCACAGCAGAGGCCAAGTGAAGCCAGGCTTCCCCACCTCCCACTGATCCTTGCTGCATGACCTTGTCCCTCTTCCTCGTGCTGATTCTGCTGTTCATCTGCTCCTTCCATGACTCAGCTTATTCCCCTGGCAGAACACGAACCCATCAATAAAGCAAGGCAGTAATTGTCAGCTGGGCAAACGAGCTGATTCAGCTCCAAATGCTGCCAGCACTAACCCAAAAGAGATGACAAGATGATGCACTTGGGGCCATGAGAGCCCTTGGCAGCAGTGAGCTCTTCAGTGACTCCAGCTGCCCCCCAGAGTGGTACCTGCAATGGGATATTACCCAAACACCAGGGAGGCACTCAAGCAGAGGACTGGCTGCTGCTTCATTTTTCTTTTAAATAAGAGTTCATGATAACTCCGTGACTCATGTAAAAATGAGGTGAAAGTACATTATGTAACTAATGAACTAACAGCCCCAGGTTTCCTTTGATAAATTGTCCTCCAGAGTTTTTTTTACTTTGACACATTTGTTATTGCTGGAATGACGTCACACGTTTTGGCAGAACTTACTACTATTCACAAGGGCAGTATCAAGTCCTATTAAATCGTTCACAAAGCCCTCAAGAAAAGAGATTTATTCACTCCAAATATCCACAGATAGCTCACCCACCCACTCACCCACCCAAGATTCAGTTCCCTCATCTCAGAGAAACCAAGAGACAAGAGAACTGAAGAAATCAGCATCGACAGCATCTCTCAAACAGCAGGAAATGGATTGGGGGGTTTGGATGGGCAGCTCACTTTCCTGGCTGTGGGAAGCCTGCAGCAGGAATGCTGTGGCTGGCAGTGCTCCAGGGCCACTACTCACCGCAACAGCCTTCAGGGACTGCACAATTATCCAATGGATCTCATCAAACAATTTGTTTGTGACCTCCTTCCCACGGGTGCTCTCCAGATACAGGCGCAGGTTACTCACTGTCCACTTGCCTCCATGGATATGGTTGTAATCATCCTGAAGAGTTAAGCAGCTCAGTGTAAGCTTTTGAAGTTGTTCAGCAGGTTTTTTTCAATCCCACAAGAAGTCCCCTTATGCTTACATACAAATATTGCTCTAAAAACAAACCTGGCTAGTTGTTATGAAGACTTCAGCTTTGAACTGCCCTCTACATAGACAGCTTTTATTACAGCTGTAATATGCTTGTATCACACATTGCAAATCAAGCAATAAATCTTTCTTAGAAGAAAAAAACAAGGGGTGTTTTGACAGTTTTATAGTAAAGTATGATTTATGATTCGGAAATAAAAGTTTTAAAATGTGAAAGATGTTTTTCTCCTTTGGGGATAAGGAAGAAACAATTAATGAGCAATAGCACAATTTCACTGAAGTTAGCTGTTGTAAAATGCAGCACTTGAAAGTGCTTGTCTGTGTTTATTCTTTTAAAATACAACTTGTCTATTCCCAAAAGACCAACATGGTATCTTCTTAATGGTGCTACTGGTAACAGGTACATTCCAGAAGACAATTAAGTGACACACGAATTGTTTTTAAACGTTAAAATTTTCAAGTAATTCAGTACAAAACCCCACAAAATGTTACTGAAACTGAACAGGGGAAAAGAGGAGGTCACCTTATATTTGTCTTTTCAGAGGTTGTCAAGGCTCTGCATTCTTTAAATAGAAAGAGAAGAGCAAAGCAAGGGTAGTTCATACTGATGGAAAGGCACACATTCAGCCCTCAAGTAACTCTCAGGACAAATGCTTTGTCCCTTTACAAAGGTTCTCCTCAGAGCATTCCTGAGAATTAATGACTGTAAGCCTGCTAAATTATAAAACACAGAATGCACAGAGCAGAAAAAAGTTCTCAGAGGAACAAATTCTGTTGTCCTCCAGGACAAGGTCAGAGAAGCATCCATCTATTATTAGGCTTTCTCCTACAGCTCCTCTATTAGTAAATTTGGAAAACTGGATTGTACAAATAAAGACCTGAAACATGGTTCTCAGGATCTCCTCCATGGAAAGAATGTCTTGAGACCAGACTCCAGCAAGGGAACAGAGATGAAAGTTTCAGCCCTCTTCACATTTCAGAGCAAGTACTCCAATCAAAATAGACTGCAGCTGGGTAGAGCTTTACACAGTCACAGTTGTTCCATTAAAGACATTTTTAAAAAGTGAAAATAATGAAGTGTAAGAAAGATTGTTTTGTTTGTATTACATGTGCAGTGAATAATGGCTTAGAACTGTATTTTCCAGCCCAAACATTACAGTGGGCATACTGACTTACCCTCCTTCCTTCGTTTTTACCCCTTCCCTCTCCTGATACTGATTCGTACTTTTCAAATCAGGGATGTTTCCACATGAGCTTGTAGGGTACAAAAACACTGGAGGTCTATGGTTCACAGAGGAATTAGAGTGGAGACTAAAAGCTAGAACCTAAAAAGATCTTTCCAGACTTCATCATAATTTTGATAAATTACTGACAGCTCAGATTAGGTAGTTTTAGAAAACTAAAACTGTACAGTCTAAATGCCTCCAAAGTTACAGGCACATTTAAAACAGAGGATCAAATAGGATGGATAGCCTAGCTTTACATTAAACTTCTCTTATGCCTTTCTGCAAAACTGAACAGATATTAGTGGTTTACAATCTATAAAAAGCTGTTCAAATATTCTAGCAAAGATTCCACATTTTTAGGCTGCTACTCCTATTTCCATTTCTGTTGTCCTTTATTCTCTCTAAGTGACCTCACCACCATACTCACTTCTGCTTTTACTTGGGAAAAATCTTGAAGGCCATTCTGTAACTGGTAGAGAAGATGTGCATGATAACAAGACAGGCAATATACCACATGCCTCACATCTTCATACCTTCTGGCAACAGCACCATGATTTATTCTCTAAGTTGTATGGGATCTGCTTTCACCATAAATAATTCTCAGTGTGCCCTGTCAAACCACAATCTGCTTGAAGCACTTCACAAATCAGCACCTGAGCAATAAAAAGTTTGTAGTACTGAAAAATGTCATAACTGAACACTTAGCCCAGTTTATAACTATCAACATTATAATTCACATTGTTGCTACAGCAGTATCCAGATAAAAACAGTTCTGCTGTGTGGCACATCTCGTGGAACAGTAACAGAGAAGGCACATTAAGGAAGGTAGCAATTTAAAATAGATTGCAAATATCTTGTGTATATCCATATGAATCTAATCAGGAGCATGTGTGTACGTGGACATATATATTTATTTTCCATACCATTAAAATAAAACATATGGAATGAGGAAGTGCAACAATATAGAGTGTTAATTACTGTACCAGAGGCATGGTTTGAATCACAGATATCCACTACAAACACCAAAGGGACAATCACGCTCAAGTGGCCTCCCTGAAGGAACAAGGCTTGTGCAGTGGCAGGTTATGCCCACCTGTCCATGTCACTCCTGACCCACCAACCTTTCCTCCCCACTGCTGAATTGCAGCCTGCTTTGACATAGGGAAGTGCTGCCAAAGCTGTCACGTTTCCATATCTTTTATGAGCATCAGCAGCAAATTACAGGACAAAACTGTTCTGCAGGCAGAACTCCAGCTTGGTCCATGGCAAGAGGAAGCCACCAGATGGCCAGGCAGCACACATTTATCTCAAGCTTGCCACTGCACCTTGCCTTTCTTTCCCACAGAAGGAAGGCAAGGGCAGGAGCTTGGGGAAAACGCTGGAAGAAGCTGGAAAGTACTGTGGTGAGTAAGTGCTGGAAATGAGAAGCTGAAATAATTGCAAGTCAGAGAGAGAGGGAAGGGGAGATGAGGAAGGAAATATTAAGGCACTATTATAAAGTACATATGCACGTGATCCAAGCTCATGAATGTCATTGCTCAGTTCCTAAGTGAGCATTTTGGCATTTAAATGAGACTTGAAGAGCACCCCTGCTCTCAACCACTGCAAGCCAATACTGAAGCTATCACACTCTAGTACAAAGCTGCAACTCCTTCTTTTGCACACCTTTGATCTGTGGTTTTCTAAAATTTAATTTCTTGTAAGTGCGAGTTGAAGTATTTTAATTGCGAGATGATGGAGAGTATGACAAAACCATTTTGGGACAATTTCAGAAAATCAGTCTGGCTACAAAAGAGCATCTAAGAACTCAGCACACTTACCCCATGTTTCTGAATGGCAACATTTGTGAGATGTACAAACATGTTATCCAACTCACTTGTGCTTGGTGTATATTTTACTGTGCAAAACCGGCAAAATCCCAGTTTATACCTTAAACACAAGAAGGCAGTAAAATGTGTTAAATCCATGGAAGAAATAAGGAAAAGAGCTTCCCACGTCCAGGTTAAACTTCTTTGTGCAACATGCACTCTGTTATTTGGACTGCAGCAGGCATTCTCTGCAAAGCAAACACAAAGCCATGCAATCTTACATGTAGCACCTCAGGGGACGGTAGGTGGACACTAAAACATACAGACGAAGATCAAATTTCTTTCCACCAATGAGTAAGGGATTGTTGATATAGAGTGAAATCACATAGGCTTCTTTGGAAGACTGAGACACAAACCTGAAAAACACAAAGCATGCTTCAGAATATGACAATTGCAACAATACAATACCTTCAGCCTTTTTCTTCTTTAGAAATATGGTGTGAATTTTGAATTGAGTGAAATCGTGCATCATTTGCCAAGACAATGCATAAAGTTGTGGTGGTTAATAACACACACTTGGCATCAGGCATTACATACCAAAAAAGGTGAAAATACTATACAGATGACCAGGATCAATTAACCATTTGAAGTCACACACAGTCACACAGGCATTCAGAATGAAGTTCTACAAGCCAGCCTTTCTTCTTGAAGAGTATTTAGAGCCTGGCAAGGTTCAGACAAGCAATGGATGTAGTACATTACTTTCATTATTCAAGGTCTTGTACTACTGGAATATTTGCATTTGTGCTTGGTGTGCAATTGCAAACCACTGTGACAAGATAACTTTCAGATTGTGACATTCTTCACATTCCAAGCCAAATAGGGGGAAATATACTCAAGTGATATGCAGTCAGTTACTTGATCACAGGAATAAACTTAACATCAGTCATGTGATCAAAACTTCTAGCCAGAGAAAAACACAGATTGCTCACTTGTTTCACCCATTTGGAAGTAGATCATCAAGATATTATTTTTTGTTCCAAAAGGATAATGCATTTATTTCATATAAATGCATTCTTCCTCTGTACTAATTTAAAAAGTGATTTATATTTATTAAATAATTCCTGAAATTGCTGAGAGGAAAATTTTTCTCTTGCTTCCTGTTATTTAACACTATGAAGCAGAACAATTTCTTTCTGTGTGATTTTTCCCCAACACCACTGAAAGCATTTTTATAAAGAATAGTTAATTGAACAGTACTGTGTACCTCCTCTTACCAGAACAAATGGTATTATAACCTGTTGAAGGAGGAAGCCAGATAACAACTGAGATTAAATGCAAACCTAACTATATCATGACAAAGCAATAATAAAAAAATGGAATACTTTTCCCATGCATCAGACAATTAGCATGTTGATGTGGTTCACCTAACTACAGAAAGCACAACAAAGGCTCAGGCTTTAACAACTTACGAAGATGTTTTGCTGTCTCGAGACCATTTTTTAATTTGGGAGAGTTTATTGATTAGAAATATTCCTTTTCCTTGAGCTTTGCCACAAGGTTTCATAATCCAGGTGCTGGAGGGATTCTTTCTGAATTCTTCAACAAAGAGATTATAATCGGCAGGAAGCATGAAAGTCACAGGAACAAAATCTGAGTTAAGGGGAGGGAAAAAAGGTGCACAATTAAAGACACTATCTGATAAGGCTATGGACACATGCAGACTGAAAAAAAAAAAGTTCAGTATTTTCAGTTTTCCAGTCTGGCATGATCCACCTTCACTAAGACTCAGGTTGCTTTTTATCTCATTTAAATTCTAGTTTTTACTCAAACAATTGCAAAACATTGCATGATGCTGACTTCATATTAATAGACTCTAATTCATATGAATTGGTTTTCTTCTTCCATTTATATGCTGTGAAATTAGAGTATTATATACCATTCCAACTAAACAATCAAAATTTCTCAGTTTCCTGTGTCAACTTTCACCATTCTGCTAACAACCTTATTGTGCTCTGAGCAGGCAAAAATGTGAATGGTGATGTTGCTTCCCCTTTGGATGTGTAATTTTTATTCCCATATAACTCCCATTATTCTTATTTATTATATCTCTTACTATTCTTATTTACTCCCACAATCAGTTTTACCATGGTTAGTGAAGCCTAAAGAAAAGCATTTTCCAGTTTTTGCTATTAGATTATCTTCACTTCCATCAAAACAGAACTCCTTCTTTCTTACATGGCTGAAGTGTTTTCATTTCACTTTTCCAAGATGTAATTCAACTCCCCACATCCCCATCTGTTTCACTTCAATGCTTTCTGACCTCCAAACCAACTCTACTTTCCTCATTCCTGATCTATTCTTGGTTTAGTTTTGAGGTGCTTTTTGTGTGTGTTTTTTGTTTGGTTGGTTTTTGCTTTGTTTGGGTTTTTTTTTGTTCTGTTTTTCTTTTTATTTTCTCGCAGTCACTATTTGTTCTCCAACTTCTCCCAAATTTCTCCTCTGAAGTGTTTGTTCATCTAGTTCTGTCCAGAGCCTTTCTGAAAAAGTTTATTTTAGTTTTTCATCCAGTGTAAGATTTTCAGATCATGTTTTTTCACTTTTGAATTAAAGAAACTGCAACCCTCTCTCATGTGAAGTACCAGAGCCCTTTGGTTTCACCACTAATCTAATTGCAAAGTACCTTAAACACACAATTTTCCCTCTCCAAAATAATTTTTAAAAACCCCAAATGAATCAAACCCAACAAAAAACCAACCAACCAACCAACCCATCTTCCAGACTGCCCCACACACTCACAAAATGCCTAGTTACAAATCTAATTCTGTACCCTTACATTTAAAAATAGTAATTTCACTCTAACTTCATCCAATGCTGCTTCAACTAATGCTCCAGTATGAAATTCATTGTTCTTTGAAGACCTTATTATTTACAAAACTAAGTCTAAATAAAACTTCCATTCATACAAACTATGTGTTCTTCCTTGAGTACTGCTGAATACTACTCACTACAGTGTGGAGGAATTGTGCCTTAGTGCTGTGGTAACAGGGAAACAGAAATGTTCAATCTTTTATTCCTGCTTTGTCTTTAACTCCAACAAGTGGTATTCCCTCTATCCCTCTCAATTTCTAAAATATTAGCCATTATCCTTCAAAGCAAGGTTTGTGAAAAGCTTTGAAAATACAGTATTTCACAGGAAACATTCACCACTACTGTTTGAATCACTTTCTCTATTCTTCTATTTCCTTATGCTCCAATGGTAGATTTGAGAGGAGGGAAAAGGAGAAGATGACAGAGAGCGAAAGGTGTTGGGTTTGCAGGATATAGCAAACCATTTTTGGACAAAGCACATTTTTATTTCACTGTCAGGAAGAGAGTATTTCAAGACAGCCCCTTTCATGCCGTAACACTCCAGAGATTCAGTGCTTCATGCACAAAAAAGCTGGTTCAATTCCAGGTTATTGACTACCTAAGGAAAAAAGATGAATGCTGATAATAAGAACAACATACCCAAATAAATATATTTCCCATTTTCATCCTTCTCTGCCAGTGGGCTTCCTTCTTTCTCGAGTTCTTTTCTGTATCTCTTGATGTTCTTTACCATCAGGTCCTTCCTGGTCAGCTCATAGTGGTTTGGGAAATGATTGACAATTTGGTCATCAGAGAGGCGGTACCCAGCTTCCACACTGAACACGTTCCTGATCGTCTGCACACTCATCCTGAAACCAAGGACAGACACCAAATGACTTCTCTCAAGAAATACACTTCAGGAGGACAAATCAGAAAATTTTTTGCTCCAGTTTCTTTATCTTTTATCTCTCTCATTTCTCTTTAAATATAATATTGGGCTGCAGTGACAAACCAACATATCCTGAATTTCTAATAACAAAGCAAATGAAATCCTACTGAAGGTTTAATCAGTCCCTAATGAATATCAGATCAAAGTGCTGCAGTGACAGAGTCATCAAATCAGTTATCTGCTACATTTGTCACAGAAGATAGGAGCAGGGACATAGATCCAAAGCATTTTCCATATTAGATGTCTCACAGTGAAAATTTAAGAATATTTCCTGAACGCCACCAGTCTGCCACAGCATCATTTCAAGAAGGTAAAAAAAAAAAAACCAAACCAAAATAATACAACCAGTCACACAACAATTTCCATGAGTGTTTCCCTACTCTCCCAACTGCATTCCAAAAGCATGAGCAGATTACTAGATTCCTGCCCATTGAAATAAGTGGTTCACAAAGGGTACACTTGGCAGCACAAACTGCCATTCTGTTGCATTTGAAAGGGACATTTTAAATTGTTTGGTTTATTTAAAGAGGACTGTTTCTGCCAGTTAATAGATTACTGAATTCTAGGACAGCATTTCATGGTCTTATATCAAACAGATACCAAATGAGAAGCTAGATTATTTACTCCCCTCCTTTCACCATAATCTTGATCTAAGTATTGAAATATTGAATGATTAGTCTGAATATAAATCATTATCACAAAGGAGAAGGAAAGTACAGTATATTACAGAAGTCTGGACTCTGGTAACAGGGCAAGCTTCTGTAACATTGATGAAAGAATATTTATCATATATTGGAAGTATGTGCTCTTGGCTTAGTTGCCTTGTGTTGTCAGAAAATTTTGGGAAAGCACACATTCAAAAACTCCCCTTAAGACACAAATTCCCTCCAAGTGGTAAAGGAAAAATTCTGTTTACTGCATACAAAACTGAGTAAAATCAGGTATCACATTTCCAAACAAAAACCACTGAACACAGCCTTCCCCCTGGCATTCCCTGGAGTGGTTGCTATCTTGCTAGGTCACTGACTTTCCACTCCTGGACACAACCTTTGCCAACTGCAAAGAGACAGGAGGTCAGCAGCAGGGGAATGGATCCATGCAGGTGGGACTTTCCAAGCTGAGGAACCCCATGACTTTAGCAGGCCTGCACAGATACAGGAATCCAGCAATGCAAAGCCAAACAGAACACCAGCAACAGCCTAAGAAATTACAGAAGCAATGAAACAAGCTTACACTCTCAGGAGCACCACAGCAAATCAGCTCTAATTTCTGCATCTTTCATCATTCAAGAAATATTGTTAATTGTTAAACACCATTAATGACACTAACTTAAGATGTTGAAATGCTTCACAAATTTAAAAATTGATAATTGTAATGTACTTACCAATAAAAATTCCAGTCTTCATTTTCTGCCACCTGAATCCATCCTCTTTTTTCGAAGTTGTTTATTAGAACTGATTTTTCTATGTCAGTTACCCACTTTACTTTTCCTGCCATTATCCTAAAGCAGAATCAACCTGTTAGTAAAGCAAAATTTAAAGATGTCAAGTTGAATACAGGGAAAGATACATGAAAGTCAAAGCAGAAGAAAAGTAGCACCTGGAAAACACTTTCACATAAATACATTAACTTAAAAATCAAGGAAAATAACATCTAAGTTCAGACTGAAACCCTGCATTTCTCAATTGGACGACTGCACACAAGGACTTTGGTTACAGGGACTTTTCACACTCCCCAGCCAACCCACCTTTTACAAACAGGCACACATGTCTTCCCTTACATACACTGACAGAAACCCCCATTGTCCACTGGGTAATGTTTAAAGAACCAAGTGTAAGGCACAGACATTGTATTGTTTCTAACCAAAACTTACCCTTACAGGAGGATTTCCCCAAACCTCAAGTTGCTTATGAACTGCATTTCAGCTGCTGACACCAGATGTCACTTTCTACATTAGATCTCTCACTTGCCCAGATCAGCCTTTTGTTAGGATCACTCGACCATTTGGGCTGGAGGGGACCTCAGCAAGTCCCTTGGTCCAGCCTCCTGCTCAGTACAGGGTTAGCTGTGAGGTCTGGTCAGTTTGCTCAGAGCTTTACCCATCTGTGTTTTGAAACCCCCCAAAGATGGAGATAGCACAGCTTCTCTGGGCATCCTATCTCACTGCCTGATTGAGCTAATGGCAGGGGAGGGGGTGTCCCCCTATATTTTTATTATTTTCCCTATATTTGTTGTTATTATTATTTATATTTTCCCCTGTATTTCCCTATGTTTATATAGTAAGGAGGGAATGCACAAGAAATGCACTGAAGGAGGAGTGTGGACCAACTCTGCACCCACAACTCTCTGAAGTGCAGCCTGAAGGTTCCTGGCAGCAGCAGGCACTCACCTGCTCACATTCCCCTGGACAAGGGCTGCTTGGGGACATCTCCTTCATGCAGTGTCTCCCATCACACATCAGTGCAGGACCAATTAAGATGGGGCAAAGAAACCTGAACTGAAGCATGGCATCCCTCATGCATACACAGGCCACAGCCAAAAGCCTATGGTCCAGCTGATGTGGGTAGAACACGATACTTTCTACAACAAACAACATGTTTTCCCCATCTCTAGGTAAGTGGTGAAGCCCAGTCTCCCAGAGTCCAGTTCTGACTAAGATTTACTAAGCAAGCTAACATGTACTAATGAGCAAATGACAATAACTGATAAAGTCATGGGTACACAGCTCTTTTAAGTTCCAGTGTTGCTGTTTAGTCTTTATGCAGTTCATTGCACCAATTAGTTTTACAACTGCACCCTACTGAATCTTCATAGTTATGCCTCATAGAAATCAACTGCAGAAAAATCCTAGTTCAGAAGAAAATCTCTTTAAGCCAAAAGCACACTCTTTGGTACAGGCCTATCCCAAGAACAAAACTCACCATCCATGGGAACTTCAGGCCTCACAGATCCCTCGTACTACAGAAGGATTAAAAGGATAGCAATACAACAGCAGACTGAAAATTCCTCCTTGGTTTCTGTAGAGTTTGACCATCTTACATGATGCTTAAGTGGCCTGTAAATAAAATCTTCCAATTTTGTATAAATTATTTACTGAAACCTACAAACAAGGACACACCAAAAGATAACATTAAGTTGCACCAAAAACTTTCTTATTTTCAATAATATAATTTTAATACAATGTAATTTTCCACAGGAATCCTCTGATCTGCAAATAGCTATTCTAGATAACCTGAGAAATTGCTCAAGTAAAATACACATTTAAACTTCTGGGAATTCAAGCAGCTGAGATCCTTAGCTTTGCAAAATGTCAGGGAAGAGCCACATAACACAGCCCTAGCCTGCATGCTGTGGTCAGTCAAATCCTTCCCAGAACACCAGAGCTCCTACTCCAGAGACAGCAGGTCTGTGACAGAGGCACAGCCAGCCTGACACTTGCCCAAAACACTGCCTTTCCTGCCCAGACAGGTCCCAGGGGCAGCAAGCAAATGTAAAGAAGCCTGGCAGCAGCCTAACCCCAGGTGAGGCCTCTTGCCCTGGCACAAATTCACGAACTGAGATGCAAAAGCAGCTGGGTTGGCATCGCCACCACGACAAGAAGGCAGTCATGCTGATGGCAGATTTGTCTTCTCACACTGCCAGATATGCACTAAGCTGTGCCTGCAGCACCTGAGCCAGCAAGCTCTGCTTCCTTCTAACAGCAGAAAATGTAACTGTGGGTCATCAGGAAGTTTACCACTGGAAAATCCAGTTGGGCTGATGCACTTGTGCCATCATAGGAGACCACAAGGGCCTGCTGAGAGATTCCCAAAGGGTTAGGAAGGAAAAGGAGCCCACGGCTGAAACACAGACATGGCTGCGTGTGCGTGGGGGGGTAGGGGTG
>VZRZ01005546.1:1024958-1042892 GCA_013398175.1 Climacteris rufus | reverse complement strand
ACCGAGGGCTGCCCGCCGCCGCCTCTCCTGCGCGCCCGGGGCGTTGCCACGGGCAGCACCGGCGCTGGCACCGCGGCATCCTCGGCTGCGGGAGGAGGGAGCGAGGGCGTTGGGCGAACGCGGGGCGGGCGCGGGGAGCGGGGCCGGAGCGCCCGGCCCCGGCGGGGAGCGGGTGCCCTTCCAAAGGATGCTGCGGGCACCCTGCGCCGTGTGCTCGGCTGCGGTGTCCTGAGCAAAGGAGCGGAGTGAGGGTACTTTCACTCTTAGCAAAGCAGGAAAGAAGTCTTCAAAATAAGTCCAAGATACACAGCAAAATGTGCCAGTGTTCAACATGTAAAAACATTCCTGAAAAACTCGTTTACTGTACACAACGATGCTGTTGATAACAGGAATGATATGTGACAGCAGTGTATGCTCAGCAATGTTTAAGTATTTTCACATGGAGTGATTTCAGCAGCGTGGTGAGTCCTGTGATAAAACAGATTTCTAGGTGTGTGAGAAGTACGAATCTTACATTGCTTCTCAGAAAGACACGTGTATAACGAGAAGACAGAGTAGACCCCGTTGTCATTGTCTGTCACATGGACAGAGTTGTTTTGAATTAATGTTTAACTCCTTTCAGTATTATGGGTACAATTTTTTTATCATTTAGTGCACGTCAGTTGAATGCGAGTTAGCACCGAGTATAATGCAGAAGAAAATCAATGTTTATTCAAGGTGTTTGACATCTTCTGATGTCAAAATGTCACTGCTGTAGAGACACTCTCTCTCTGAAAGCAGAAATTCAACCAAATTGCTTGCTTCACCTGTTTGGTAGGCTTCTGTAGTAGTTTTTTTGAATGGTTTTTGTATCAATAAGCCATTGACCATACGACCATTTAGAGCAGCCTAAGAAAAATGGAGTGCACTCAGCTTCTGCAGGGCTGCTGGGCAAAGCAAGAGCTGGTGGCAGTAGAATAGTAACAACAAGGGAGCTTGATGCTGTGGTTAGCAAAGGGACTAGCAAAATCCCTTCTGATGCAGTATACATCTGAAATGAAACTGGACACTTAAGTACTGAAATAAACATTTCTAAGAGTAGGGGCTACAAATCTGCCAAAAGAAAAAGAGGGAAGAACAAATTGCATTTGAAGAAATGCAGTGCTGTATTGGAGCAGGGTGACTTCTGTGCATACAACCTTTGTTGGCTCTTCATAGTCAGTTCTATACATTTGATTTGTTTAATAAGATACCCTGTTTTTATTGTGAGTTGCAATGTCTGCAAGATACATGGACTGTACCTTACTGATTTTATTATGAAAAAAGCCCCAACACTAAAATGCTGTAGGTGAAATAGGATGTTAAGTCACAGGCAGTGTTTGTAAAATGGTTATTATCAGCATTTTTACCAATATAGGAAGCCTAAGTAAAACTGAAAACAGCATAGCATTTCAATTCTTTATAGTGATGTGCAGAACAAGGACAGCATAAATAGTGAGTTACATTTGAGTTCTTAGACCTACAGTTACACTGTCCTTGCATTTCAACAGTTTCTCTCACTTTTCCAATCTGGCAGCAGTAACTGGGATTTCAGAGGCACCTGTAGAAGAAGATGATGAGTTTTCTGACCACAGGTCCAATAAAGTGTTCCTGCTAAATGGGGCAGGCTGCAGGTGCAAGGTACAGCGTGGGTGCTGTGCTGTGCAGTGCTAAGGGGACCAGGTGAGGGGAAAGGGCAGCCCATAGCTATCCCAAGTGTGCCAGCTTTTTCATAATATGAATGATCATGTGTGAATTAAAAATATTATTTGGAATGTTGAAGCTCAGTATCTGTCATAGTATTTTTATAGGTAAGGACCTTGGTGACCAGCATCCTTTAATTCTGCATTTGATATCAAGGCATGAATTCCATAATCTGCTTGCTGAGGATGCCAGCAGGCTCAGTGCAGGTACTTCACCCTTCAGGTGGATGGGGTAGTTGAACAAGGTCTCTTAAGTACATTGGATTTTAATTTTTTTCAATTTGATTGAACCCATGTTAGACTGAAGGATTCAAATTTTACTACGTAACTGTATTATTAATGATTAGCATTGCTACTTTTCTGAGTACCAATAACATCTTTTGTGTCTGCATCGCTTATTTTAGGAACTTTCAAAAATAAAAAATTGAAGACACAAAATTTTAGAATAAATATGAACAAAGAAACATTTTTCTGTAGATTTATGGTTCATTCATAGATCATTGAACTATATATATTGTCATACTTACCTCCTACAACTTGGCCATGCAATTCAAGTAACAAGTAAGCAAATTCTTATTCATTGTATAAGAATCTTGACCTTTTGATGAGACTCGAGAAGTACAAAGGGCAGAAAATGTTTTGAAAAGGAAATGTAAATGTTAGAGCAGAAACTTTCTGACTAATCTAAACATTAACTCTTTATAAACAAGTAGAGCAAAGACAATATCCCTGAGATAGATGGTACTGTCACCAAAAAAACTGTGAATGTGGTAGAGTTTGTGCGTGGGTTTGGGTTTTTTTAATAGAAATAGTTTCAGTTTGGTGTCAGTGTATTTTTATCTTCAGTGTTCTTAGTCCTTCCCATAAAATCTCTCGGGAATTTAATGTCTTCATTTTGATAAAAGCAGACACCCCTTGTTTCAGTTTAGAAGCCATTGGAATAGGTTTGTGAGCACTGAAGGAATCAGTAGGCTCTTGAAAGAAAATGGAACTTTGTAGGCTTATCAAATCATGGCTTTTTGATGCAGACACAACTGTACTGTCTACCTAAGGTGGAAATCTCTTGTTCTCTACAGTCATACATAAACTGTCACAGACTGGTGCTCTCAGAGTGCTCTAACAGACAGTATGCAAATGCTGATGATCTGTACAAATTTTGAGATTCGTGAAGTCTTGACTCAATCAGAGCCCCTTAAACATTTTCAGCAGAGGCTGAAATACAAATTGTCTTTGCCAGCTCTTTGCTTTGAAAGGTTTCCTCCGTTTAAAGTCTGATGTATACATTGCTTCTGCTACCAAGGTCACAGAATTTGCTTAAGGAATACATTTTTTGTTTAAATATAATCAAATGCTTAATTCCTATCCTGTTTTTAGGTAGGAGAACCTCTGTTAGATTCCCAGTGAAGGCATGTTATCATACTAATTTACTGAGCATAAAAACATAAAGGAGGTAAAATGTAAGAAGTAGAGTGTGTATTTTTTCGATTTACAAAGTGTCCTTTAATAGCTGTTTGAGGCAATATTAAGAAGTGTTTTGTGTAAACAGTCTCCAAGGTCATTGATGTTAAGCTGAGAACACGGTGTGAGACAAAGAATTAATTGATCTTTGCTCCTTGACCTGATCCTGATTTAAGAGTTCATCTGGTGACCTGGGCTAACGAATGTGCACTATTCCACTCTGACTTAACCTCTCATCTTTCCCAGAGAAACTCAGCTTGCTGATGGCTGCCTTGCTGTGGTGCTTCAGCAGGCAGGGCAGTGGGAGCCACAGTGTCCCTGGCAGGGAAGGAAGGAAGGGGCAGGGATGTGCTGGAGCTGTGCTGCCCATGGCCTGCAAGGGAAGGGGGACAGACATCGAGGGCAACTCCTGCTAATCTGACACGGGTCCTAGGAGATCTGGGAACCTAAAAACAAAACAATGCCTGGCATTTTACAGAGTGTCCTTTCTGGGTGCCCAGTACTGCTGTTTCTCTGAAACCTTAACTAGCTCTTAATCTTCGCTTATTGTGCCCAAGACCCGTCCTTGTAAAAGAGCACAGAGATTTTTATTTGCAGCAGTGAAGATGATGTCATGTTTTGGAAGAATTGGCTATGGATTGGAGATATATATGCAAACAACCAAGCCTCTATTTGTTTTTCATTTAAATTTAGTTTGCATGGGCAGCTGGTAGAATCTGAAACAGTTTGAGATAGGACCCTCGTCCTCAAAGTCTGTCTGGCAATCCCTATTTATGTAGGCAGATGCTGGGAATTTGGAGCCCAAACATTGGAATCAGACTATCCATAGTAATTTTCTGTTTTCATAACCAGTTCTAAAACATTATAAATAATATATTGTTATTATTTATGGCTTTACTGGGTCACATCTCTATAAAGTATGTAAGATGGTAAGCATAAGACATAAAGTGCACATGAACTGTATAGAAAAGTTGTAAAATACATGAAGATCATGCATAAACTATAATTAATGCATTCTGTGCATTATGCTGAAGTATCATTGTGCCTGTCTTAAAATCTGTTAACAGAGCAAATCCAATTGAACTGACTACAAGCAAATTTTAGCTCCTTTTGTTTTCCCCAACTCACCTGCTGGCCTGCCTGGTTTAGCAACGTTCCTTTTTCAAGATTATTTTCTTTTCTCTTTTGCCAGGTTAAAAAACCCCTCACAAATAAAAACAACCTGACTATGCAAAGTAAAGACAGTGTCCACATAATTTTTCTACCAAAGATGGTTCATTATTCAACCATACTCGTGTTCATAAATTGCCAACATTTCCATCATATAATTAGGTATTTGGAGATCTGTTTTTTAAAATTTGGATCTAGGCCTCTTTTCATCAGAACATTGAGTATGTATTTGACTTGAAATACATTATTTATTCTGCTGAAGGCATTTCACCATTGAAACTAAGCTTTAAGCATGCTCAGTCAAAGCTTTATAGGGAAGCTTGAGCTTTTTGTTCTGGTTATTAGTTTGGAAATGATCTCTAGCTGGCGTGGGGTCATGCCACCACCTTCTCAGAGGTGTTGTGAGGATTCAGTAGTGGTCACTTGCTTTCTGAATCACAAGCAATTACTCTCAAACACATACCACCTCTTTAGTTTCTGTAAACCAAAATCAGTTTGCCTTTTCTTTCTGTATAAATGAGAGAAAGAAGGAAAATGTGAGATGGGTGGTAGAAGAGGAACACACCTGGCAGTGGAGAACCAGAAGGGCCTGTGCAGTGTGATATATGTTCCTCTTGGCCAGCTCTGCACAGACCCAAACCTGAGGGACAGCACAAGTCCATATTAATGTACCTTGTATGTGCATTTCAATATTATACCTATACACCTAGATTTTAAAAATGATGACAGAAATCAGTAAATGGCCTCAATTTGTTCCTTCCTTGCAAGAAGATAATTGCTAAGCTTTGCTTTGAAACTGAGACCCATCCTGTACATCTTCAAGAGAGTGGCCCTACCTGACTGCCTTTGCCTCACTGCTGTGCATCCTGTAAAATACTTTATAATGCCCCTCCTTGCATGGAGACAGCCTCATGGGCAAAGCCAACACACAAGGCTGCAGCTGAGTTGTGGAGAGCACGACCCAACAGCTACAGCAGTGTCTTTTTTAGCCTGTGGGAGGAAGGTATTATCATGGTAACAGGTGTGAGGTAGCATATGTTGCACTTTGGGCTTTTGTTATGGTATTGTATGGTTTGTTTACATGTCTGAGTTCTGCACAGCATCGACTTATTATAGGTCTTTTTCAGAACACAGTTTTCATCTCACACGGATATAGACATTTCTGTTGTATGGCCCTGTGAATGTGAAACCAGCATAGAGTCTAGAAATGCAGAAGGAAAAAAAAAAGAGAAAAAGAAAACACCTTTTTTAGTATTTTTTTCCCTCACTATGGCATCATGAAAGCTAAAATTAGTTAGTATACATGTGCAGCAGACAGCTGACTTTTTAGGCTTGGTCTTAATACATTTACTATAGTAAACTTACTATACTATATAGTATATACTATAGTACTTGTTTTACTAGATAACTTTTAACAACTTTCTGAGCTGTGAAGAAACACAACGAATACATTTCCATTGGTACCCACAGGCTACAGGAGTACACCACTCCATCCCTAGCTGTTTGCTTTGTCTGGGTGAGCCAAACAATGTGGTTGTTTAACCTCCAAAAGCCCAGCACTGTGTGCTTTGACTGTTTCTCTGTGCAGCTTACTGAGATTAACTGCATCCAGAGAACTGATGCTTTAAAAGTCCAGGGGAGTACCTCAGCATCCCTGGGATCCTCCAAACCTTGCTGTGCCATTGCCAGTTGCTCATTCATGGATCTACAGGAGCCCTTGGAGCTCTGGTGGAGCTCTCAAACCAGGAGCTGCCCTGGCTCACCCAGTCTGTCCTGCAATAGTTGTCACACTGGACCTTGCACCAGACATGGACAGGGATGCACTTGTGGGAATGGGATCAGCCCTTGGCCACCACTACACCCAGTAACCCACTGGTCTCGATGTTCCCCTGGGAAATGGAAGAGTCAGATCTGCTCCAGTGAATATGGATTTATTTAAAGTGATACAGCTTCACTCCGGGGTGTGTATGAAGCCTTGGCACCTGATTCAGAGCTACAAAGTCCTTGGGGTGACTGGGTGTCTGGAAATCAGGTATGGGGCTGGAATGCACAAAGTTCCTCTATGGACATTACCCTTTTTTTCCTGATTTTTTTTTGACTGAGGAGAGAGACACACAACAATACATAAAGGAAGGATTTAAAACAGGACAGGGCATCTTTTGAAGCAAATATAGCACCTAAAACTACTATCTCTTAAAAAAAAAGAAAGATTATCTGAATTAAATAAGCCTTTTAACTCACCTGTAAAATATGTTCAGATGGGTGCTCCCTTGGAAGAAAGACTGCAGTATTTCCCCTCAGAAAGAGAGTTGGGTCACACAACTCCCCTCATACAGCAAAATTCAGAAGACCTGATCCCAGCTTCTATTAAACTACATAGCTCTTCAGAACTCTGGATAGATTTAAAATCCTAGATTATAAACATCTTTGTAAGTAAAGCAGAAATGCTACAAATAGAAGGAAAAAATCCAGAAGATGAAACTACAAACTGTGTGACACATGGTATCTACCAGCTGAAACTAGCCCCTAGCATGCTTTTCCCCAGTCACTTTAAACATCACCAAGAGGATCCTATGCTTCTGCAAACCAGGTGTATTTTCAGTTATTTAGTATCACATTTCTGTGAGTTTGCTTATGCAATAATATATACACATTAGTTACAACTAATTTTGCTTTGTGGAAAATGTAAACTTCATCTAAATATTGAAAGAAGATCACAAAGGCCCTAACTTCATCCCAAGTGTAAAATTTAAAGACTGCAACAATGTGGCAAACCAAATTCTTTCCAAGCAGCATTATGACATTACCTTTTGCTTGGTTTAGTTTAATTTCTGAGACTATTTGATGTGAGTTCTATTCATTTGACCTGCTGAGAGTGTGTTTAAAATGAGGAAGGAATCCAGCTGGCAGAACTCCCCTTTGTTGCTGTCCAAGATCACTCCATCAACAAAAGGCATCAGTTCTGGAATGATGGAGCTGGGAAGCAAAGAAACCATAAAAAAGCTGGCCCTAACCAATGCCAGATGAAACCAGAGCATCTCCAGAAGGTTGTAATGAAGTTCACCATCAGGCAGAGCCTTCTGCTGCAGCAGATGTCCAAGGGGCAGCAGTGTTACCTGCCCAAGGGTGTGTGTAGTCTGAAATACTCCCCAGTCACAGCTCTGATGGTGTTTCCCTTGAGAAACAAAATAGAACAATCCTAATGACTGCAAAAACCTCAGCTCTGCTCCAAGCTCCGCTCTCCAAACACTGCTCTCTGTGTGTTCCAAATGCTAGCAATATTAGACACAAGCCACTTAGGCTGAAACCTGTTCAGTTTTGCCATTTATTTCGTAGAGAAGACAACCACCTCCCAGGAAGTGCAATATGCATCAGAGCCTGGCTACTGCTTGGGAATCACTTTCCCATTGTACAAGTAGGCAGCTCCACTGATTTTAGTGGTTCCTACTGTCTGCTCTTCCATGTGGAAAGTTACTAATGGGTTCAAAGCTTTGTTATATTCTATTTCTATGGTGATTTGTTTGTCATTTTCGTGGTGGTGGCCTCTAGCTGAAGAAGGAAGATGTGTAAACTTGGCCTTAAATTAAAATTCAGGAAAACCTGTGCAAGTTTGGTCTAGACACTTTGCTGCCTGGGGATCTCCCTGGATTAGAGTGATTTAATGCCAGGCAGGTTGTAGTAAACAAAGGAAAGCATCTTGTACTAAGTGAAACCACTGAGAAACTATACTTGTCTACATTAGTTATATTTATCACGATTTTCCAGTTTCTAGATTACTTTGAGCCAATATAAAGAAGCAGCAGCCATCCAAATGCTGCATGTTTGAACTGCTGGACATCTGCTGGGTCACTGAAACTTTCCTTTGACTACTCTCAAAATAACTCTCTCAGCAACACTTGTGTTCTGACTGGAGATGTAAAAAGAGTAACTTTAGGAGCTCTTTAAACAATTTCCATCTGAACTGAAAAGACCTTGCATAACATGAAGCCATGAGGTTGTCTTTCCATGACTTGTTGCAGAGTGAGATGTCTCAAGTAAGGAGAATCCCCAGGCACTTTGTCCTCTCCAGCTACCCCCATGGAGCACCAGAAGAGGAAACCTACAGTAACCTCCAAACAATTCCAGACACCACAGAGCAAATGGAGTTTGATATCAGGTATCACCCTACATTAATACTCCTTTTGTCCTCCCTATTCTCCTCCCCAAGTATAAAGCGCCAGACTTCCCAGAAAACTGCTAAGCCAAATAATCATAGTGGATACTGTTGGAAATGGAATAGATGCAAGTGTAGATAACCTGTAGTGCTTAATATTGACTGTGCAAGATTATGCTGCATTAAATGTCTGTAAGTTTTTATCTTGCACAGGGACACAGATGTGGCTCTCAGAGACCCACCTGTTACAGCAAGCAGCTGAAGAAGCCAGTTTTACATAATTCTCCAGGCGCCACTTACAACAAACTGGTAGTGCTGCTTTGGCTTTTGCTTAATCCCATACATACATTTCTCCAGTACCAGAGTCAGGGGCTGCCTTTCTTTCTCCCCCATCTGTGAAAATTCTTTTCTGTGTGTGGTTTTTTTTTTTGGTTGATGGACTGACCAAACCAAGCCCAAGGTTTTTTTTTAAGCAGACTCCAGAATTAAGCTCTTAAGCCCACTTACTATTCAGCAGATCTCATAAACAGATCTCAGCAGAAATGCAAGGTAAAATAAAAATGTATATTCATATTATTTGTCTATCAAAACAAAAAGAGAAGCTAAATCTAATTGGAAATTTTCATCAGGAAAGTGTAATCAGCTTTTGGACTCAACACGTGCCACAGATGTTGCTCAAGTTTCTGTATGTCTCAGGACCTCCCTAAACACCTTAAGGTTTTGGTCAGCTCATACCCAGGCACCACCCATTACCTGGAGACTCCTGCTGCATAGTGGAAATCATTGGAGTAAATCTGTTGGATGACAAAGCCAACACTTTTGTAAGATGAAATATTTTGAAAGGTTTGAAGTAAAGGCTGTTTCAATATTTTGACTTGGGGTGGGGGAAAGGAAGGAGGCAACCAAAAACCCAAACCTAAACCAGAATTGCATTGTCTTGTATAAAGAAATGAAGCAATTAAAATATCAACATGTTTTTTTCAAAAGTGCCAAATACACAGCTTTCTGTGAAAACATCAAAACACTATGTATATAAGTATGGGCTCGATCAATAAAACCATAAATAATGGGAAAAACCCCTGTAACATTTCACTTTTACATGCCCAATTTAGTTCAAATGTTGGGGGAGTAATGGTGCCTGACATTTGCAGAGTGCTTTTAAAGAACTGCTGTTGCAAGGGTCTCCTCTAACGTGCACATCCTGCCTGCCTTGCAGCTCAGCTACTCAGGTTGGCCATCAGCTGGCTCTGATCGGGGATGAATTTAACAGGAGGTACCACAGGACCTTAGAGGATGCACTGCTTCACCTGGCACGATTGTAAGTTAACCTGGTTGGCAGATCCTTTTAAAAAATCAGGACAGATAAACAATAATGTTTCTGTACACAAAATAAAAAAAATGTATGGCTACTATTGCTGCTTCATACAGAACCTAGAAAAGCAAAACAGCTTGTGTTACAAGGAAAAGCTTTATAATAATGTAAATTGTTTCCACAGACTACAGTCATTTAAAGTCAAAAGACTTAAATGGTTTCTTGCTGTTTAAAATTCCTCAGAGGCACAGTAGCTTTAGACACAACTTTGAACACAACTGAGTGATGAGAGGTCTGCAGCCTAGTGTGGTGCTTCAGGGATTAACATGTTACTGCATGTCCAATAACCTCCCCATGGCCATACAAGAAAACATGGCTGGACTAGTCTGAATTGCCTTTCATCTGCTGTGAGCTGAGGGGTTGTCCTGGATAGTTACCAACTGACCTGCAGCAGTGTCCTGTGAGATACTCAGCTGTGTCTGAACCCCCAGGTACTGCACCTTTCTTCTCCTTGCTTCTGGGAGAGGATGGGCACTCATTGCAGACCTACCAGAGAAAGCAGTACAATTACAGCTGTGTAATATAACACACACACACACACACACACACACACACATATATATATATATATATATATACACCTACTACCTCAGTAAAGCTGGATTCACCCTGCAGAGAGAGCCTGTGGGATTGCTGTGTCAGTCCTGTGCTGCTGTCCTGATTCATGAGAGACAAACAGCTCTCATTGGGTTATGCTGTTCGAAGTTTGCAACAGCCACAAAGGCACAAGATTGTCACTTAATCACTTAATTCTGAAACCAAATTATCTATAGATTTTAAAGGTCTTCTTTCTAAATATTAAAAGAATTATACATGTACACATACACTTTCAGGAAGGAATATGCTGCAGGTTTTTGTTTGGGTTTTGTTTGCTTTTTTTTTTGTTTTCTAAACTTTGGTATTTTATTTGCCAATTTTTAGAATAAATTTTCTATCCCCGTGCTTGCTTTGTTTTTTAAATCATCAGGGTTGCCATCAGTGTTTTCCAGACGTGGGATGTTATTAGAAGTGTTACAAGAAGCTCTGGAAGTGTTTTGAACAATAACTGGACAAAGTGGATCATTGGCCGTGCAGGCTGGGTATGCTCTCTCCCTTTTCTCCCACCTCCTATATGGCAAGTAGTAACAGAAACTCCTTGTAAATTTACTCCTTGTAAATTCAAGGAGTAAAGCAGAGCTTGGGGTTTATTCCTTAGTTTGCTGTGCCCCCTCAGTGCCCTGTCTTTATCTCTTTAGGCTGAAATTTCTCATTTAAAGGCAGAGGATGCTGCCCAAATCCCACCCAACTCCCAGGGCTCCGTGCAGAGGGAGACATCTGCCACTCTCAAACGCTGTAAGGGGAGCTGAGCAGAGCTGCTGCCAGTTGTGTTCACCCAGCCAAGACAGGAGGTTTCTTTAGTGGCTGGGTCTGACCTGCAGCCAGCAGCAAAAAGAGCCCCCCTGCCTTTCTGCAGCAGAACTGGACCCTGCTCTCCAGCCCACACTCACCTCCCGCACAGCCACTCTTGTTCATTTGCTTGCACCATCTTTTTGCTGCTTGTTATTTCTAATGAGCACCCCCTTTCTCCCCACAGACTTGCAGGCTTCCTTTCAGGTGCCTCTGCCAGAAGCTGGTGCCTGCAGCCTTCCTTGTCGCTGCCTTTTGGTGGGCCATGAATTATGGACTGTAGAATTAACACAGAATTACAACAGGAGGTCATTGCTGGACTCTGACCAAAATCATTAACACCCCAATGATGGCAGCTGGTTTGTTTTTCAAATTTACACTGATAAAAATCTCTTTCATATTTAAAATCTAGGCTAGTGCTGGGTCACTGCTGTTTCATATCTTTTTTAAAGAAAAAGTGTTTAAAATAAGGAGGTTGTTGCTGGATAACTGCCTGACTTGCTAGTTTTGAACTGTGACTCCAGGTGAATAGGAAGTCTGTCTTTTATGTGTTTATTTTAATGCAATATAAAGTGTCTATTTCCTGTAAATGAATTTGTTAAAGAGATTCTGGATGTGAGGAAGAAGGCATGCTGGACATCCTTTAAATTTTAATACAGTAAAAGCAATAGTAAAGATTAAAACCGTGATACTTTTTAAAAATTAAATTGTTGCTTCAAACCTCTTGCAGTGTTGTGTGCTTTATTTTCCAAGACTGTGCTCTCCCATGTTCATGGCAATTTCTTGTCTTGTACATTTTGCTGTCTAAGACTACAGGACAGGCTTTGTTTATTTGTGACTAGCATATGAAATGATAGTGTCATGGGCAAAGAGTGGTTAGGGTAAGTTAGCAAGCAAGCTGGTTGGGTTGGTACTTGTGGGCCACTCTAGTCAAGCTATTGCTTTTCCAGAATTTTCCAGAAATCTACGAATAGATTTTTATTTACTAGTAAATTTTATCTACTAATACTAATTTTATATTCTTCTGCCCCTTTTCAAAGTAAAGCTATGAGCTGCCCAGAACAAAACCCCAAGAATTTGATTGAACTCTAAGGAAGGATTTTCAGGTTTTTCAGCCTGGGGGAAATAGAAGCCTAAGGGAAACATGAGCAGAGCTTACAGGATGGAGATGGTTGAGGTGTCACCCTCCTGGACTCCAGAGGTGGCCATCAGGACACAGTTGGGTTTTTCCTCTCCACACCACCTCCCAGTTGTGTCTGGTTATTCTCTCTATATCTGGGTGCATCTTCCCCACTCGTTGCTGTTGAGGCTGGTTTTCAGTCTACACTTACAGAATGAGAGAAAATGAAAGTGCATCTCTGTGGTTTGGGTATTCCCCTCAGCAGAGGGGATGCCTGCTTCTTGCCCAGACAAGCAGCTACTACCCTTAGTGTATTTTTGAAACAGGAAAATACAATATTCAATGGATTTGTGATCTAAGCACTCATCAGAGAAGCTGGAGTTTCAAGTCCCTGCTTTAAATCAGACAAGGAATTTAAACCCCTCTAGTCTAGTGAAGACAAATGCCAAATCAAGTCAAATTCAAGCATGTTGAGGAACGTGCTTCCTCTCTTTAATGAATGGTGCCTAAATCCCATTATGATGCTAACTGCCCATCTCAAAAGATTTTTCTGGGAAAAAGAAAAATTAAGTTCCACTAGACTATTTCACTTGACCATTTCATGCAAAGGACTTTGAAATACCTTTGAATGACTTGAAAGGCAGAGCAAAAGGAAAGCATGCAAAGAAGGAATGCAGAGGGTGATGGCTCCAGCATACCCCAAAAGTTCAAGCAGCAGTAGCAGCACATATTCCAGTGTCACCTTTTTTTCACAGTGCTCTTCAGCAGCAGGTAGGCAAGCTTTTTGTAGAAATGCACAGTTAGCACACCTGGAACTGCAGTCACTCAGGCCAGAAGTTGGCCCACATAGCCAAAATAAACAGACCAAAGCTTCATCAGTGAATTCACTGCTCTGTTTAGCTCCAGAATAGCTCTGTGATAGAAAAATACATTAAACTTATTATTTAGTGAGGGGTAAAATTTTAAATCAGGAGGGTCTAATAAACAATCTATGCATGTGTAACAGAAGTACCACCTACAAAGAAAATTGACTCTTCCCAGCTGAATCAATTTAACACTGCAAAATAGTTATTTCTAGATAAATAATCTTTATGCACAGGGGAGAAATTATGAATGGGACACTGATGCTCTGCCTATTTCATCCAAGAGCTGTGTGGGGTGACTCTGCTTTTTCCCCACCCTTGGAATCAATAATGCCAGGCTTTGAATCACAACAGAGGGGAAGTTAATCATCCAGCATGAATGGAGCAAAACAGTCTCAAAGAATATAAAATTCAGTCACACTGAAGAAACAAATGAAACAGAAAGCAAACAGCAAACACAAATCAACACAAATCAACACTAATTGGAGTACCAGGGAGCAGCAGTGCCAGGCTCCTCTCTCACCTGTGGAGCACAGCATTGGTTAATCCTGTAGTTACAGCCCCATCCTCTGACTCAGGAAACCCAAAGTTAATTCTGTTTTTTTTTTACTGCACACTTCCTCATGTGACAGCGTTTACGGCACTTGATTTTCTTCCACATCCTGTTTCTGCTTGTTCATAGGTGAAGGAGCCACGCTGATTTCTCACATCTCAAACATTCAGTTTCCAGAAGCAGAGGGGATAGATGATTGAACACATAAAAGAAATGCACTGGGACCAGGATTCTTGATTACCTGGCAGCTCTCTGCCCAGCCACAGGCAAGGGTTAACAACACACCCAGGGTGATGTTGTGCTCTCAGACACCACACGAAATCAAGCCCTGAACACTCTCAATACAGAGATACAAAGACCTCCATCACAGTTTTTCTGCTCCTGGAAATTACAGCATCAGCACCAGAGCATGATGCTGGTTGGCTTCTGGTTTGGAAGACACAAAGTTCACTGAGGAGCAGCCTCAGCTCACCTGGGCTCACACAGAAGAAAAGCAAATACCTGACAGTGGGGATGGCTCCTTCTTCCCACTAATTAAACAAGGCCCCCAAGACTGGAATACTCCTTAGGGTACAGACTTCCCTTCAGCATTCTGCAGCTGACAAAAGTGCAAAGGTTATGTAACAGTGTGCAAGCAGAGATTTCTGGCATGATTTTCCTAAAGAGCTTTCATTCAGAGCAAAGTGTACAACAAAGTGAAATGATGGGGGAAAAAAAAGAGAAAAAATTATGGGAAGAACATTACAAATAGAAAATGCGTCTCCAACATTTCCCCAGAAAGGTTAAATAATTAAAAAGAAAGTCCAGAAATTTCAAAGCACTAAAACCAAAATTAGTGCTACCAACACACCATGCTCAGTTCCAACTATCATAAAAGCTGGTTTGAAAGTCATTAACATTGCATTTGATGAAAAGATGTGGTCAGAAACATCTAACACAGCACAATCCAGTGTTTAATAATATGAATGGGATTTAGTTGCAATATTCTAACCACCTACTGATGGCTTTGGTATGCTTTACTGAATAATTGATGCCTTACCTGTAACATAGGAACCTTCAATGAAATAATTTTCTTTACAGTAATCCCAACCCTTAATCATCAGCCCATAACAGTCCAATGATGAAGCCCACAAATTCTTCAGTATTTTACTAATTGTTAATGTTTACACATGCTAAAAGTGGAATTTGTACTGTTAGGACAGGCACAGCTGCCCATGGCAGTCCACAAAAGAACTGTTTAATAAATACAGTCCACTTAGCAATGATAATCAAGGCCAGTGTTTCTAATTCACTCTCCCTTTCATAAATGTGACATTACAGAATGATTTGTACTGTAATTGGAAGTTATCCTGCATTTTATAACACATTCTTGAAGATGTGATCAGTCATTTGGTTTAAATAATATATCTTGAATTTTTCATATCTATCTGTTCAATGAGGCAGTAAAATATAAAAAAATAAAAAATACAAAAAGCTAAAGCTGAGCTGAAGTTTCTGGTCACACTTCAATATGCACAATGTCCCCTTTCCCTGCTTGTTTGTACATGACCCCCTGGCAGAAGCTCTCTTGTATGAGCTGAAGCTGTCAGTGTGTCTCAGAGACGAGCAAACCAAGGCAGCACACATCCCCCTGGCACCCTGGGCCATCCTGCCCAGGCAGCTCCATGTTTTAACCCAGCAGACCTATTCCTTGAGCCAGGGGCTCAGAACCCAGAGGTTACAGACTCCAGACCCAGGGATTTGCTGCTAAAGCCATTTCAAGCATCACCTGGAGCGCTGCAGGGGCTGAGGATGGTGGTGGAAGATGAAGGTGTTTCCCCCCTGCCAGCCAGCCCAGGGACCCTCCACCAGTCCCCCCATCCAACCACAACAAGTGCTGACAAGGGAACTGGGAAGCTCTTTCCGTTTCCTGCTGTCAGGAAATGTTCATATTTTTGTTAAGCAGTTTTTTTCAGTGAACATTTCTGGTGTAACAGCACAACCAGCGTGGCATTGGACAACTGGAGGCAAAGTTACTTCCATCCACATGTGGACAAAGCCAATAATGATGCACCCCAAAGCATTAAAAATAGCAAGAAAAGCTTCGTATTTTATTTATAGTTTAACTTTCAGAAAATATTTTTTCTAATAACATCTCTTGCCTTACTCAGCTGCTACCTGGATATATGGACACAAAATAAGAGAATTTTACATAGATGAACATCCCACAAGTCAGCTGATTTAGAAAACAGGAACATCAATATACTGAATGCTGTACCAACAAAGGGCTCCTCGAAATGCACCCTCCAGCCTAGAGCAGAGCCCTCCACAACTTGGAGACAACAGCCTGGTTCTACCTCTGCATTCCTGCAGAAGCTCCCTGCACCAGACAGCCAAGGCTACCAACTTTAACTTGAATCCACGCCCAGAAAACCCTCCCCAAAAGCCCACCACGCAAGCCAAAAAACCAAGAGACAAAGTTGCTTGCAGGACTGAGGCCAAACAGAATGCTATTCAGCCTGTTTGTTGACAGCTTTGCAGTCCCAACACAGATGGAAGAGCCAAACTTTGCTCTCCCCTTCCACACCTGAGGAACTCAGAGAAGGCAAATGTTCCTTGCAATTACGCACAAAGTGCTCTTTACATCACCAGAAGCCACAAATGTTTAAGACTTCCTCTTTTGGGAGCACGAAGTTTTAAATCAGATGAAAGTTGTGTGGATTTTTCTCAAAAGGTTACTTAAGTCTCAGCTGCTTCCTCATCTTCCAGAACATTTACATGTTTATATTGTTTCCAGGCCTTTAAATTACATTGCTTGAGAATGGCTCCTAGTTGATTCCCGGGCCCCACTTCATACGTGTAAGGAAATTCTGTTCCTTGCTTTCTCTCGTACACTGAGTGCATGGTCTGTTCCCATAGGACAGGTGAAACCACCTGCTTCACTAACAGCTTCTCAATGTGCTTTGAGTGCATGTACTTTTTGCCATCAACATTGGAATACACACAGAGCAGTGGTTTCTGAATCTCAATCGATTTTAGGACTTCAGCCAATGGCTCTACTGCTGGTTCCATAAGTCTGGTATGAAAAGCCCCACTGACTGGAAGCATTTTTGTACGTTTAAAATAGTATTTTCGGGCATTCTCCTGCAAAAACTCCAAAGCCTATAAAAGAGAGAGAGAAGTGAGTCTTGCACAACAAAGGTTTTCTCAGTCACCCCACAAGAATCACCTCATCAGACTTCCTGTGATAAAGGCATTCCTTTCCCTACCCAACAACCGAATGCATGCTGGAAAAAAAGCCCACAGATCAAATACTTTTGTTTGCACAAACTAAGGCCGCCCATAACACCCACACAGAAGCGCAAAGTAAAAGTTTTAAAAAAGCCAAACGCTCGGTTCAACTGAAGGAATACTTATTCCGAAGCAATACCTGTAAGTGTCCCGCAATGACTCTGCTGTCTGGAAACAAATAGTTCGAAACTGTGCACACGGGGTTCTCTATACCCAGCGCCTCGCAGTGTTTACGGGCTTCCAGGCAGGCAAATTTGTAATTTGCCTCTCGCCGGCCGACAACCGAGAGCATTCCGCTGGGGACAGCCTCCGACGCCTTCTGCATGGCTTCGGCGCGCACCTTCACCGCCTGCAGCGCTACGGAGAGAAAGAGATGCCGGGTCAGTGGAGAGCGCCAAGAAGGGGCAGTTGTTCACTCTTGGGAAACGCCAATGCTTTTAATGCTGGGTTACAGCGGGAGTAGAAAGTAAAACTTTTCCTCTAATTAAGAACAAAAAATGGCGGGAGGGACACAGCGATAACAGGCAACGCTTTGTAAACAGCGGCGGCCTGGGCAGGGAGAGCCTAGCAGGGAGAGCCTAGCAGGGAGCTCCGCGCGGTCCCCAGGCACCTTCGGCAAAGCCCAGGGCTCCAGCGAAGACCAGCGCCGCGAACTCCCCCACGCTGTAGCCGGCGGCCGCCACGCAGCGCTCCACGACCTGCGGGGACACAGCCGGGCCGCGCTTCAGCCGCGCCGGGGAGGCCCGAGCGCCGCGGCCCCGCTCCCCCGCCGGCCTCCGGCCCCCGCGCCCCCTCACTTCAGGCTGCCGGTGGTTGAGCTTCTCCACGGCGGCCAGGGAGGCGACGAACACGGCGGGCTGGCAGTGCT
>VZRZ01005546.1:980919-1024080 GCA_013398175.1 Climacteris rufus | reverse complement strand
CCGCCGCAGCCCCTGCGCGGCTGCCCCGCGGAGCGCTCTGAGGGGGCCATCCCGCTCCCCGCCGCTGGCCACAGCCCCGGGCCCGGCCGGCCGGGACCCCGCGGCGCTGGATGGAGACGGGCAGAGAGGACTTGGGCAAACACCCGCGGCTTTTCCGTGCCGGCGTTTAGCACGGAAAGCGCTTAAAAAAAGAAAAAAAGGAACTAAGCTAAGGCGCTTATTATTGATTTTTATCCGGCGTACGAGTTTTTCAGTCGGTCACAGCCCGAAAGGCAGAACCGGTTCCTCTGGTCCCTCGTTCGCTCTCCGCGCTCGGGACAAGATTCCAGGCTGCTCTTTAAAGGCATCTCCCTTCAGTGCCGCCGAGGAGCATTTCTTTAAGGGTGAAAGAAAGGGCTTTGGTTTTTCTTCTGAGTTTTTGAGTAATACTTAGAAATCAGCACGAAATGCGCTGTGATATAATATGAGCGTTCAATGGTAAGATTATTTAAAAAAAAAATTGAAAGTTGCCACGCCGGATTTGCAATTGTGTAACGAGTTTGCATGGAGTAAGGTTATGAAACAGTATCAAGCATTGAGCCAGAGCAGCTCAGTAAAAGAGCTGCTCTGTTAGCACAACTCGGGGGAAGGAAGATGTGTCACGGTATCAAGAAATTATGTTGACTTTCTATCTGGGCTAATTGACTTTCAATTCGAAAGGATCACGGTGAGCAGATTTTTCTCACTTTTCTATTCCCTATGCGATGTTATTTTGTAAGATGATTTCCTCTATTTTTGTCAGCCTCCGGGTAAAATACCTGGAAAAACCAGGGAGCTTCTGAAGTTAGCTGAAATACGTGGGAGATACATGACGTGTATGACTGCAAGAGAGCTTTCAGGCATCCTTACTGGTGGTCAAAGGGGTGTTTTGTCTTTAAAGTACACTGATGCAGAGCATTGAGTGCAAACATACACAGGGAAAATAAGAAGAGATTGAGCAGTAAATGGCAAATTATCACCAGGGAAGATTTTGTTCCAGTATGCATTTCTGTTTCCTGGATGTGAACCTTCAATAAATTGTAGATTTATTTACACAACTTGTGCTCTGCCACTTTAGAAGAAGTGTAACCTGGGTGGTGAGATTTTTTACTTCTATCTGTACACCTTTCATTCTATTCTTAAATAAATACCATAGGCTTATTTTTAATCCTAAATACATATTACAAACATATATTATACTCTTACCCATTAGATATTTATATTCTATTTATCTTATATAACATTTATTGTTTGAAGTGTTTCTATTATTTGAGATTAGATAGCAAAGATAAGACTGCTTTTTTTTGTGTGGTAGCTGTAATTCTGTATCATAGACTGTGACATAACTTTGATTTTAGTTTTGCAGCTACCCAGGAGTCAAAGCCACAACATGCATAAGTAGTTTATCAATATAAATTAAGTAACATTTAATTCTTCAGACATCTCTCTCGGGATGAAGCCTTTTCCCTGGGGAAAATTTGCATGCTGCCTCTCAGACCTGGGCAGAACCTTATCTGCCCTTGAAAAAATATCTGGTAGAGGATGGGAGGGTGAGTATCTGTCTTGGGGACCTCCTTCCATGGTGTGCTCACAGCTCTGTCAGCCCTTCTGCAAACAGTGGGCCCTGCAAACCTCAGGACTGTGAGGGCATTTTAGCCCTGCTGAGATTTTCCTTTGTGTTTTTAATGCAATAGCTCTGATTTAAGCCCCATGGGATTGGGTAGCCAGCCCCAAGCTGCACTAGAAAGGAACTAGTCAGAAGTTTTGTCAGCACAGGGGTGTAAGAAGATGTGATGAAAGCAGTTGTCCTTTCCTACCTTCCTTCTGGCAGAGCTCTCCCTGCCCATGCCCCAAGAAGGGAAAGGCACCCACCTGTGTTTCAGAGACCTCCTCAAGGCAAAGGAGTGGTTTAGTTCATTTGTCATCAGGCTGAAGCAAACCAGTTGCTCTGTCATGATGTATCTAATCCCACCCACAGAGCACCCCATCCCTTGCTTTGGGTGCAGTGTTTTTTCCAGAGAGAGGACACAGAAAGTTTCTCTAAGTTTTTTCTTCATGTTACCCCACTATAGAAAAACAGCCTGCAAAAAGAGTGAAGACTATTTGGCAGCAAGTTAAACTATTGATTTTTTTTTCCCATTTATTTCTCCTTTTACTTTATGTAGCTGGAACCAGCTTGGGGTAAGTTGGATGTTTTGAATACCTAGAAAAATTATTCCAATGTGTAAAGCAAAGTGTCCTACTGCAGCCCTCACTGCACTGCTGAAACTGCCTGGAGTCACACTAGGGCTAACAGAATATGGGCAGGGTGATGAAGAATATGTTGCAGGGCTGAGATAAGAAGTGGAAAAGAGGTAAACAAGTTAAGTGTGTGTGAGAAGAAAGTATTTACAACTGTGGTGGTTCTTAGAGGCAGATTATCTGCTGGGTGTGCTGCAGATATCATCCACAGACATCCAGGTTCCTTCAGTATGAAAATGAAGGTGCAAGAATATTGTGCAACTGGCCCTGGAGCTGGGATGTGCTTGGGAAGGTAGTTATTATTTCTAGGTTGGGTAATCCTGCTGCAGTCAGAGGGGCTGTGTTAGCAAGGCTGTGATGTTAAATTCTCACCCAAGTCATTTCAGATCATCAGCTCTACACTAAAAGGAAGGCAGGGCAGGTGAACCTCTGTGGTTACATTACTTTTAGAAGATGTACTGGGTGTTCTCTAAAGGTTGCACAGCTCTCATGCTGCACAGTAACCAAACACTGCAGGCTCTCCAGTGCATCCTTGCCTTTTACTTATTCTCTTGCTAAAGACCTCCATCAAGTAACCAGAGAAAGACAGACATGGCTTCTTCCATAATCAGCTAATGCTGTTTTCTGATGTAACTGTGCTTTTTAGGGAAAATTGATACCAGTATTTAATTTATTGGGAATGAAAATAAAGGAACTCCCACTGCTGGTGGACTGCTGTGGTCTACTAGGCTGAGCCTACCAGCACATGCTGCATCTTGCTTTCTTGCTGCCTGCACATCTTGCTGCAGGGTTTTGTCCCTCTTTCTCCTTGGTACTATGCAAGACAGAGTATTTTGCCATGCTTGGGAAATCCTGAGAAATACTACTGGAAAATATAGCATATAATTAATGAGTACTGATAGTAGTTAATAGACTGGGACACCAACATTCAATTCCAGCTGGGTGTCCAATCTCTACTCCAATTTCCTTCCCTTTACTGTTCATTAATGTCTTCACTTGTTTCTTTGCTTTGTGCCTTCCTTGTTTCTATTTGCCTGCCTGGTTTTCGTTCTCTTTTCACTTAAGAATTATTTCAGTGTTCTTCCTCTGACATGCATAGGTACAGATGCATAGCCACATCATTTACTCACTAATGATTGCAACAGAGCAGTGTTGTTTCAATTTATAGTATTTAGCACTTTCAGCTTACAGAACACTTTCAGACTTTCTTCCCTGGGGGGAAGCTGACAGAAACCCTGACAAAGTAGAGTTGCTTAATGCTGGAAGGAAACCACCCTTATATTATTAACATCCAAATAAAGCATTAACCCCTTCGGGTTCTTGCTTATCACTTTTGAAAAAATAATATTTGACAGCCACACTGGAATGACACAGATCACAGCATGTGTAGAGAGCTAAGCCTGGCCTCTCTGTAGGCAAAGCAAAAGCAATAGGGTTAAAAATTAGAGAGATCTTATTAACTTTAAATTTCTAATAACCTTTGGGAATTACTTCTCTGAAGGCAACCAAAGACAATCATTGTGCTTGGAGCTCTTGTTCCCATCACACCTTTTTGCTGCTGCACACAGCAACTGCTTCACATCCCAGTAAAAGCAGAGCCTTTCATACTGTCAGGAGGGATGACAAGTAGTGTACCTGGCAGCTCACAGCCTGCTTCCCTGCTTCCCTGGGAAATAACAGCACAGATCCAAGTGCAGGAGAACAGGTTAACTCCTCTGCTTCACTTAAGATGCTTCCTCATAAATAGAATCCATTAGGCAGGAAGGATGGCAGCAATGACCACGCAATGAGCTTGGCAGGTTTTGTCCTCCCTCCCTTATCCATCCTCTACCCAAGACCTAAATGATCCTGCTAGAGCACAGTGCCACATCAGTCTCCCCTTTCTTCTTCTCCCCAGCCTTAGTTCTGAATTCTTGCCTGCTTAATTTTTTTCACCCATTCAGTCTTTGTTCTGCTTGTGACCTTGACTTGTATGGCTTTGGCTGCTGCCTTTTTTGTGTGTATTTCTATGAATTGCCGACTCCCCCTAAGCCCACAGCCCGGGCCTAGTGGCCCTTTCTTCTTTACTCCTGCCCACCCTCCTCACCCTGCATGCCTTACCAGCCCTACCATGCTCTCAGTTTGCCTTCAAACCTCTGCTCTGCTTCTATCACCAGGATTTCTCTTGATCCCATGCAAACTAGATTGTGGTCCCAGCCACAATACCTTCATTAAATCTGTGTAGCTGTGTGGGCAGAGCCCTGAGTGCAGGGACAAAAGCCACAATGCAAGAGCTCCCTTGCTGCCCAAGCCTGCAGCTGATCTCCAAACAGAAATCCACTGGGTCAAACTGCAACTTCATCTCTGCACCATTTCCTCTCAGTTTAAGCACATCTGTTACAAGTAGGATTTCCTCTTCCCCACTGCCTGCCTCCTCAGCCCAGCAGCCATGACTGTAGCAATAGATATGACTTTTAAATCAATAGATACAGCTTTTAAATCCACGGCAAGACAACACGCAAGACAATATCAATATGGCACTTTTGTCTGTCAAGCCTCTGAAATGCTCCTTGATCTAAAACTTTATTTTCTCTCCTGGGCCTTCTGCACTTGCTCTTTCCCCACTGCTGCCATCTCTCATGATTCCTTCCTGCTGTCTCCCCCTCCTGCATAACAGATGAACAGGAATTGGGTGGATTTTCCTCCGGTATATTTGAAAAAACAGCTTTCAGTTCTGCCCTTTTTTATTGTAGCTCTAATCTGTTTACATTTTAGTAAACGAAAGGCAGCTCTTCTATAGCATTTGGCTTTTGGCCAGAAAATCCACAATGAGGCTTTTCCCTCCTTACTTGCTTACTGTTTTTCCTGCTGCTTGTACCCTAACTAAAGCAGGATAGCCTATCAGAGCAAGGCATTACTTAGCCCTACTTCTGTAGGCAAATTTAATCCACTACACTTGATGGGTTTGGCAGCTACAATTGCTGCAACAGCTTGAATGCTTCACGAAGAAGCCAAAGGTGTACTCCCCTTTTATCCAGATCTCCTTGCTTGTTTAGCAAAACATCTTTTTAAGTACTTACCTTCTCATTGTCCTCCCTGGTGTTTATTTTCCAAGGCAGCTGCTCAAGTGTCTGCTACTAATTCACATCTCTCTTGCATCCTCAGCAAGCTTTTGATGCTAACTGCATACAACACCAAACATTATTTTGCTTGAGCACAGCTAAGCATGTGCTCTTTTCTTACTTGACTCTGCCATTTCCCTGAGTGGCTTTTTTGGTGATTACAGAAATACACGCTTCTTACTGCAATTTTCATTTTCCAAGTGCAGTTCATATATCATCAACTTGCTTTATTCCTCTTGCATACTTACAGGTGAGGATATTTATGTAGGTAAAATTCAATCATCTTAATGCACTCAGCTGAGAGGGAAGCAAAGGCCCCACTTCCCACTGGCTCCTCCCTCCCCAAAGACAGGTTCCTTTACAGGTGTATTGTCCATTGAAACTGGTACAGGATCCATTAATTTCAGCTGCAGTCTTTCTCAGGGACGAGATTAGGCTGTAGATCAGATCTGACATGAATATTTTTAAAATCTGCTAGAAATGGAAACTTTTGCAGTTGCATTTTAAAACTGCTCTGCCAATCAATGTTTGGTTTTGTTTCAGGTTCACTGTCTCAATGGAAGTGGTACCAGCCTGGGCCCCAGCAGTAGGTTTCACACTCCTACCCCATGCAGGAGGATTTTTAGGAAGCAATATAACCAAAAGGGAAATCCCAGCATGGTATGAAACTCTGCAGAAGCCATCCTGGTGTCCACCCAACTGGGTGTTTGCTCCTGTTTGGGGAACACTCTACACATCTATGGGGTAGGTTTTGCACATTGTATTAAGGCACTTATCTGATCTCAGAGTTGCTTAATGTCTAATGCTGGAGCAGAGAACTATGACTGTATTCCTGTGGCTCTATGTTTGTAAGGAACTGTGTCAAGGTGCCTGTTAAACAGGTAAAAACATGTTTTGGGAGTTGTGTGTGGGTTTGATAGGACATTGTGTATCCACATCAAGAGCAGGAGCTTGAAAAGCTGCCATTAATTTGCTTTCCTCATTCATTCTAAAGGGGAAGACCTGCCAAGCTGGCAACAATGGAGCAAGGCAGCACTGGGATTTCTTTTAAGTACGTCCTTCAGTAGTTTTAGGAAAACTGAAAAAAAAAAGGAGGGGGGGATTAGGATAGAACTGTTCTAACAGAGCTCAATTAAAAGAAACTAAAAACATCCATGTCCTTTCAAAGAAAACTGTCAGGCTGTTAAACTGTAAATGCATAAAACCATATGCATCCTCATTTAACTAATTTAAAAAACCTGACAGCACAGCAGTTACTGTTAAATGAACCAGGAATCACAAGGCCAAATACCATTCCCACAGGCACCATAAAAGATTAATAACGCTGTATTTTGGCAGCTGTTACTTTGAATAAGATGTAGGCAAAGTGTTTGTAGAGGTAGGTTGTCTCAGGAGTTTGTTTGGGCAGTTTTGACACTCCTTGCAGAAGCTGTGCAGCCCCCACCACGTGCTTTGCTGTCAGCTGGGGTGAGCTGTGCCAGAGCAGCAGCACTGTGCTCCCAGAGCCTCAGCACAGGGCAGTGCAGCCCCAAGCACAGAGAGCAGCTTTGTGTCTTCTGCACTGGGTCAGTGAGAACCAGCCAGCTACCAAGATTCAGTCATGTTTTTGAATAGCTAGCAAATGCACCTTGTTGCTAACCCAACAGTAATAATTTTTAGGCTGCAATGTGCCTTTTTTGGCTCACCCCTCCCATTTCTTCATCATGACAGTACATTTTAAGTGATTTGTGGTTTGTATAAGCATTAGCTTAACTATATAAAGTTTCAAAGAGACCAAATCTTTTCCCAGTTAACCTGTGGGATGACTATGTAATGTTATCTTATATCCCAGACCACCTGTTGCAAAATACAGCAATGGCTGAAACTGAATGTTAGATTGGCACTCCTACATTCTCTCATTTTGGTTCCATTTTATTTCCAGAAAACCTTTGTAATTTTTATAGCTGCATGTCCTGTCCCTCCCTACCAGTATTCTCTTTTCTTTCTCCTCTTACAGACTGTACTTTTTAACTTATTTAAGTGGAATACTTGTGTGCTCCAAGAGTTAGGATTTGAATGATAATTAATGTCCTGTGAATAAAAAATATGCCTTTTGTCAAGGAGAAAAGAGCTGGGTGGCTTTCCCAGCTTCCTTCAAGTTGACTGCACAATTTGTAACCCTGTGTCTGGATTCCTCATCATAAATCTGAGTATCAGGTTAAATAACTCTAAAAATCCACATTGTGACAGCTTATCAGTTATTTTGGTAGAAACAGGCTATCATAAGGTGGATGGTCTTGGTTATGTACTAAACATCCAGCTCAGTGAAGAGCTCATACTTATTACCAGGCTTTTCTTCTGTAATCTGTCATGCACACACATTCCTTGAATGATCAAGACATTTAATTCCTTCAGGATCTCTTGATATATGGAAACCAACAAATAACTAAAAGCAAGATTTAATAATCTTACACGCCTTTCTTGACATTTAGCTTCCTAGCAGATTTGTACATCACGATCTTGGTCTGAAGTTGAAGTTACATGTATGAACAAGTCCAAGTCCACACTGTGCTCTGGAAACTGTGAAGTTTCTAATGCTTACCCTGCCACCCCCACCCCCCTCCCCTTTCTGTTGTTTTTATTATTCTCTACAATCAAACTGCCAAAATATCAAAGCTGCATTGTTCAGTCCCTGTGAAAGTAATGGCCAAGAAGCAAGCTTGGGTTAAACAAACAAGAAAAATCCTTCTTCTGTGACCTACAAAAGAAGACAAACTCCTTGCAGTTACTCCAGTGGATGTTAGTTTGCTCCTAAAAATGTAATTTCTACAAGGGGTCTCCACTGTTGCCCCACTGGCAGCAGAAATCCAAACGAGCCCCGTGGCACCCTGTTCTGAAACAAGGCTGCCATTCCAGATGTTGGCATCTTAGCCAGGGGATTCTACTGTAGTTACCTGGAATGGCTTGGAATTTGGACTGAAATCTAACTAATGCCTACAGGGTAAGTCAAATGAGCAAAGGAAACAGTCTCAGCTGATGAATGTTCCCCTTTCTAATCAGGCTTCTGCAGTGCAACAAGAAACCTTACCTTAGTAGACCTTCCAAATCCTGTCTTTAGCAGCTTGTAAACTCCCTCCACTGTTCTTCTGTGCTATTAAGATATCTTCCAAATTGTTTTGGAAGATCTTTCAGTAGCTAGGATCCTGCAGACAGGAAGGGTGCTGGATGCTCCTTGTGGTTAATTCTTCCCACACATCTCCTAAAATCTTCGTTCTCCCCATCTTTGTCCCCTTCTTCCAAAAAGTGATCAAAGGGTTCCTCCTGCTCCCCATACTCAGCTGTGCCTTGGGATCCTACTCAATACCTATTTCTTCTACATTCATCTCATCCATTTAAAAAGTTAGTGGCTTTTATTTTTTTAAAATCTTTAAAGCACCATCTCCCAGTACCAAAACCAAGTTTCTCCACTATTTGCATCTTAGGTTTGTTTCCATTCCAACATGGCATTCTCTTTGCAGACTGAAATGCAGTAGGTTATCTGCTCCTGCTGTGCACTTAGAACTGAGAGAACTCTGGCACAATGGGGAATTTTTCTCTCTCCATGTTGTTTCCAGAGCAGCTGATCAAGCCTGTGCTGTCAGTTACTCTGTGAATTCGTGCCTGGAGATCTAAGTTTTCCAAATGAATCTGTTTTATTTGATCAAGAATGTGTGGTGCAGTGAATTACACTTCCCCTTTGCTTCCTACAGATACGGCTCCTACCTGGTGTGGAAGGAACTGGGGGGCTTCAGTGAAAAGGCAGTGGTTCCTCTGGGTCTCTATGCAGGGCAACTGGCATTAAACTGGGCATGGACTCCAATATTTTTTGGAGCTCACAAAATGGGATGGGTAAGTGGAAAACTAAGTTTCTGAATCAAAGGCATTTATTTACAAGATCCTAACATGGAAGGTTTGTGTCAGTCTTTGCTCCCTGAAAATGGGCCTGAGAATATGGTTTGTACAAAGTTTTTAAAATTCTCTTTAATGCATGCCAGCAGCCACCTGAGAGAATTTACAGATCTAGAGCATCCTTAAATATATAGATTTCTTTCTGCCAGCCTTTGGTAAGAGCTTTGTGTGACTGGAAAACAGAAACATTTATGCCCTACTGCAATTCCTAGGTCTCTCTGGCAAACAGCAGTGATAAGAACCTTATTAGAACATTATTCAGGTAATCAACATCCATTTTAAAAAGACTAATCTTCTGCAGTTCTCTTCTCTGGAGAAAAATAGCTTGTTTCAAATAAGAATGGCTAATAAAAAAATTCAATTTGCTTGGTTCTCTAACTGTAAATGCAGTACTGTACATACAGGGGAAGACTGCAATCCATCACAGATTCAGTCACACCTCATCTCTTCAGGGGGCATCTGTGACATGAAAAAACTGGACAAGTCTACTTGCTCCAAGCCACAGTGGGAAGTGTCTCACTGCCCCCTGAAGAGGGTATGGGTGAGAGAGACTTCATTCTCCCTCTCTGCTCCCAGCTGTAATGCCCCTTCTTATACCTCAGGTATTGTTTTATGACTCCAAGTGATTCCTAACTCAGCTGAAATCTTTTTTTGCTGGCTGTTTTTCTGAGAAGGAATTAACTCACAGAGTAATAGAGCAGGTGCCAGAGGTAGGTGGAAAGAGTGACACACAAACTGTGGAGTCAATGAAATGCAAGGAGTACAAACAACACTAACCCCCTCCTGTGTTTCAGGGCTTGGTGACTCTCCTGCTTACAACTGGGACAGCAACAGCTACAACAGCTTCCTGGTATAACATCAACAAAACAGCAGCTTATTTGATGGTTCCTTATTTAGCTTGGCTCAGCTTGGCTTCTGCACTCAATTACCGTGTCTGGAAAGACAATCGCAACAAGAAAAAACCAGAATGAGCAATTTTCAGCCAAAACGATTTTTTTCCACTGTATTTTTTTATATCAAGCTATGGCCTTATTTTCTTTTTAGCTAAACTACTTCTAATTACAAGCTGACAAAGCAGTACTTGTTTAAAATTAAGACACCTTTCTTGGCAAGTCACAAAGGGCTGTGTGCCTGACTGGGTTTTACAGCAAACTAAAAGTCCTGATTGCAAAGTCCTAGTGCCATATTGCAGCATTTTTTGTCATATGGCAACAGCATTTTGACTCTTACCAGAAGCAAAGAGAGGAAGAAATCCAGCCACACACTAAGTTTCCAGAAAGGTGTTCCTGACAGTGACAGGCATGAGTGTGGCCTGACTCTCTCACGTTTACCACAAGGCACGGTGCTTTTGTGCTATGATGTGCCCCACTCCAGCTACCAGGGATTTGTCTTCTGGTCACTGCACTCTGGAAATGTTTAAGACAAGCTCTTTTTAACAACTTGTGCCTTCCCACTTTGAAAAACTGTACATTCCAGTGTCAGCTAAATGCATTAAACTATATGTAAAAAACTTACTAATCTTGTTCCTTGCTTGCATCATTTTCAAATTGTTTTGAGCAGAAAAGCACTGAAGGCAACAGAATGCTATAGCCTGAAGGAGCCTTCATCTCTTCTCCTCACCTCTGCAATAGGCAAGACAAACCTGAAACTTCAGAACATCTGTTAAGGAACTGTCACTACAGCTGGAACCAGTCACCACATTTCTTTAATCAAGTTTCCATCAGGAGTCCAAACCAGTTCTGACTCCTGTGAGCAGGAGGACAACATGGTGTGAGCATCACTTCTGGCTGTGCAATCCAGCTCTCCCTTCTGCCCCACCTGCACAATGACAAATGGTTTATTTCTCCAGCCTATATTGCAGTCAGTGAAGAAAGCAGATTTCTGCAGACCAGCCTAAAATAAAAATAGCCTAAAATATTCCTTTATGTTCCTGATCATGAGGGATAACGTGCTGCATATTTGCAAAGTTTGAAGGAAGGTTTAGAACACTTACACAATTTTATAACTGCATTTGGCTCTCAAGCACCTCCTAATTGCTGCAAACTAGCTTAAATAATTACTATGCACAAAATACATGTCATAACAGCAGAATTTTTTGCAACTTGCACATAAAATTGCTAAATTTCAGCCCTTGACCCTGATTTGAGGAATGATTAGGAATGATTCATTTCAAACTGACACCCCACTCCCAATACCTCTCTCAGGCCTTGAACTTTGATGTCCAAAGCTGCTTGGGGTTCTGGGAGTTCTCCAAATCCCCTTCATTCCTTCAGGCTTCTGCATTCCTGCACTGCTCTAGACCCTGCCTCCTCCTCACTTCCTCAAAAATCTGGTTTCTGGGCAGGCTAAGGATGACAGCCAGCAGTACAGGGTTCTTAAATGCTGTGGGGTTTGTTTCTCTCTTTTTCAATAACAAAAATGGGAAGACCCATAAAATCTTTAGTCTCATTAACTCCATAGTTCATTGCACTGAAATACCCTATTATTTTCCCACCAGAACTTTTTAGATCTTTGAATAGAAGGGATAGATAAGAAAGGGACATACAAACTTTAACATGATTTAGCAAATTACAGTTTTAATGCTAACACAAGGAACTTGTGGTTCCCAGCAAGCAATCAGGCTACCTGAAAAACAAGTCCTACTTTGAGGTCTCCCATGTTCAATAAACAAGACACAACACACACCAATGATTTACAGCAAGAACAGAGCAAGACAAGGAAAATGCAGACAAAGGGATTATCAATATGGTATATGCATATTCTTCTGATACCATTTTTTTCCCTTGGTGATCAGTATAGGAAAATCATTGCATCAGCAGGTCATAGAACTGAAATATAAATCCTGCATCTCTGAAAAGGAAATGGATAGAGTCATGTCTCCTGTGGTTAGACAATGCATGTCACATGGCAGTTGTCTGTTTCATCCAGAAACAGGGTGCTGAAGACATCATTAAAAAAGGTAGGGTGGTATCGACAGGCTCTGTCACAGTCAGGATTAAAGTTCACCTCCAAGATCTGAGGCTGCATAATTCTTTTCCCTGTAAAGGCAAACAAACATGGCTCTTAATACAAGCTCTGTAGAGATCCTGAATCACTACCTGTCTTTAATCCAGAGATTATAGAAAGTGATTAGAAAAAGCCACCTTTTATGACCCAAACTGGCAACTCAGTAGGGTGTTTCTGTTTTAGAGGGAAGGAAGTATGTTGTATCTTCATTATCCAGAGGACTATTATTCAACAGATTCTGCAATCCCTGTGTTAATTCAATGCCTCATTTGGAATGAGAATTTGCAGCAATTTAACAGGATCTCCCTGATACAGCTGTTTTGCTTGGCTGCCTGAAATGTCTTCCAGAAAACTCTGCTTCTCCTTTCACGTTTCAGTACAAACCTTGCTTTCTTAAACCTCTCAGGTATCTAGCAGTCCTGTTCCTTTGACTGCAGCTACCCCCTCTGCCACTTCATGTCACTCCTAAAGGAAGTCAGGTAGTTTAATTTTCTCTTAATTTTCTTCATCAGTTACAGATCAAAAGCAAAGAAAACAAAAGGATTTTATTTCCTGTCTGGTGTCAAGATTGTTAAGTGAGGGAACATGCAGCAATAGGAAAAACCTTCTGATGCATAAGTAAATCCTACTCTGCTCTGCACAGAAGCAATGAACCTATTTGTCCACAGGCTGCCTACAGCTTTACAGCACTGACATTGGCACCCACCCCTCATCTTCAAAAAGCCAGGGACCAGTGCAGCTCATGTTCAGCCAGGGATGTAACATGAGCCTGGTTCTTTTACTATGATAGTTCTCCTCAAGACAGTAATACTGGTGAGCTGCTTTGTTTCTCCTCTTCAAGACATCTCTGGCAGAGGTGAAAGAGCATTCAGTGTGGATGTAGCAAACCCACATTCAAACCCTTGCTCCACCTGATCTAAACAGCAAAGCTTCAGTTCTACACCTCTGTTTCTCAACCATTTCCCTCCATGAAAGTCACTCAGTATTGACAGAATCAGTCACTGCAGCAGTGGGCATGGGGCACTCACCCAACATACATCAACCAATCCCTCCTCAGGCAAACCTGGGCACAGGAAATCTGCTTCTCCTGTGTCCCAGGGAACCCAGTATCACAAGAAGAGTGTGCTCAGCTCTGTTCAATGCTGCCCTGACAGTCCTTTTTGTGTTGGTGCCTCCACTACTTTTTTACCTCTACAAGAGACACGTGTGTGCATCAGGCACATTTACAGAGCATTTTTGAGCCTCCCAGTGAGATAATCAATTATTAACTCTGTTTGGCAAATTTTGCTACGAGTGCCTGGAAGAAAGGCTTCAGGTAGTCAGCCATGCTGTGGCACTAACACAAGCAGCCTCACTCACACATTTTTGCAGAGACTTGTTAACAACTGAATGATAGTCCTGAGGACATCAGCAGCACTGAAATGGTCACTGTGGTCCCTTCCCTGCTGCAATATCTAACTGTGCACTGAAGACACTGGTTCAAGCCTGGAAGCCATAGAGAGTCAGATGTCTCTAAGGTTTTCACAGAGAGAGGGGTATTTCAGACATTTGTTTGGTTTTTATGTGTGTGGTGGTTATTTTGTTTTTCTCCAAACAGTCAATAGCAGCAGCACAAGGGGGGGGGGCACAAGGAAAGCAAGGATGCAGCCAAGCAGTTGCCAACTGCCCCATCATTCCCACTAACCAGCCCTGCAGCTGCCAACCCCACAGACCTGCAAGTTCAGACGTCAGTGGGAGGCACAAAGCACCCAGCTCACACTGCTCGAAAAACAGTCAGAAGAGAAGAAAGACATTTCTGAAAAGGTGCACAAATACAAGGAGTTCAGCATTCAAAGGAATGAGCTTCTCACCATCTGTGCTGGTGTCCCATTTAAGCATCAAGTCAATGGCATAGATTGCCCTCGATGATGGATAATCGCAGATGCCAAGGGGCGCAGGTTTAGCTGAAGCAACTTGGAACAATTCAGCAAATGCCTTAAAAATACTTGCCTAATAACAGAAAAAGGTCTCTGAATGAGAGGTGAGGTTCCATAAAAGCAATAAACACGTTTCTAATCACTGAATTCATACGGTGTTTTCAAGAGTTGGTATAACTTGCACTATACAACAGATTAAAATATGCACAGTATTGGCTTCAAAATGTGCATTTACACCTAATGACAACACAGAGAAAGGACTCAGCACCAGGGAATATCTGTGGACTTTGCTGGATAACCTGAATATAGTGCATTCAACATTGAAATTAACCCCCTTCTCAGGCATTATGCAAAGTATTGCACTTATGTGTAGAGAAGGGGAAAAAGGAAACCCAGGAGAGTTCTGTGAAGACCAGCAGTACAACCGTGAAGTTCTGACACATTTTTCTGCCTATTAACTTATATTCTAGCTTTGTTTTGTTCTGTTCTGCAGTGAAAAAATCTTCTACCCACTTACACCCTAAAAAGGAGGAGGAGGAGACATGGTGACTTTAAGAACATACTACATAGGTATTCTGAAAAACAGTCAGATATCCAATGTGAAAGTGAAATAAAACAGGAAGAACACAGGTGTGACTTCTAGCATTGAGTTTATACTGCAGTGAACCATTCCCTCTGCAAATGAAAAGATGGTGTAAAACTTCCTATTCTGCACCCAGTACTACTTTGGGTAACCTGCAGGATGTATTTTGACATCTCTCTTTTCACCACTTGTGGTCTCTTCCAGACTATGTTCAACCAAATGCTGCAAAACCTGTCATATTCTTAGTATCATTAATTGCATATGAGGATCTAGTTAAAACCAATGTGAATTAATTTATGGAAATCAAGCCACAGTTGGGTAATTTATGCACTTCTGAATAAATATGCACATATAAAGGCTCAACTATCATTCACTCTGCCTCTTCCAGCTCCTGATAAATATGGAAGAACGAAATAATTCAGTTTTGCGCACGTTTCTGAACCATCTCTTCACATTCAGCTTTCTTTTCAAGCATGAATTACAGGGGAAAAAATGAAAACCAATGAGAAGGCCTTCCTGCATGTTTTATGGAACTGTAGCATTTGGAGCTTCCTCTTTAGAGACAAAAGATGCCCTGCTACCACAGAACCATCTGTGTTCTTGTGAAAAGTCATCTGTGCAATGACCAGGGATAGGGCTCTGGCAAGGCTGCTAACACAGAGAAGCTGGGGCAGCTGCAGGAAATTCTGCACTGCAGCCTCAAAGGCAAGATTTAATTTAACAAACAGGGGTTCTCATTTACTAGCTCAGAGATATTCTGTTGGTGCACAGGGGGTCTTTAAAAAAAAAAAAAGAGATCAGCCTAACTTGTTTTCTTTTAAATATGCCACAGTACACAAATGCAGCCTCTGCAGCATGCAGTCTGTCAGTGCAACCCTTCAAGCACAGAACACCAAGAGCATGGGCAGCACTTATTTCTGTCAGCCCCCTGGGCACATCCTTATCTCATGAGCGAGCTCCACTGCTCACAGCACAGCCAGCTAATCTGAAAGGGGACAGGCAGATCTTTAGACCAACAGCTCTGCTTAAAATCCTGTGGTCCCATTCCACTGAGGTTACTATATTCTGTAACTTCCTATTTACTTGAGTTTCCTACTTGTTCTGACACCTCCCTAGTTTGTGAAGTCCTCTGGAATAAAGGAAGCAAGAGCTTCAGTGGTTCAATTTAATCAGAATCAGAGTTCATGTTGTGCTGAAAAGTAGTGAAGGCTTTCAAAAGAACTTTGCCACAGTCATGTGAGCAACAGCTGTAGTGATCAGTACACTTTATATTCTGGACTGCCCAGCTTTTTTGCATGAAATACTAAATCTTCCCAGCCATGTTTATATTATTGGCAACCTTCTGCAAAAAAAAGATGGGACTCAGAAGAAGAAAGATCCTGAGGGCAGTCAGGACTGGCTATTTTGCTAAGTCCAACAAAGAATTATCACTGTGTAATCATGAAATAAAATTCTAAATGATAAAATACAATTCTCTAACACCCAAATACCTGAAGGCGAATTACACAAAGTTAGGAAATGCTTCTAAAGTAAAGGTTAACATATGATATCCTTTGTGAAACTGATACACATGAAATATGCCTTATGAGAAAAAAAAAAAGCTAACAACCCAACACTTTTGGAAAAGCTCATTTGCTGAGTAAGATACCCCAAACAGATCATGAACATTTACATGAGAAAGATGAATTACTGACTTACTTGTACCGTTGCCCAAGGATATTCAGGATATTGTTTCTCAAACAAAGGAATAAAGTCTTCACAGTGTACCTAAAAGAGTTTAGTAACATCAAAGGCTGTCTTGGATGGGAATGCCCAAGCAATCAGATGACAAGAGAACAGACCATCAAATGTATTTGCCATTCATACAAATGCAAGTAGAGAAGTAGGGAATTAAAACAGTTCCTGAATACCTTCCTTGTTACAGATTTGTTATAAAAGATCACACTAAGGCTTTGACAATGATAAGCTCTTATTTTTTATAATTCTTTTGTCTCTATCAATGTGAGTTCTATTCTGAAGGTAGGTTTATATTACCATAGATATTCACAGATGATTGGGGGAGGAGGGGAAAGAGCCTGGAAAATATTTTCTTAGGACTTTGGGTACTTTGAACACCCTGTTTATGTGGATGTGAAGTAAGTTACTTGCTAATAGCCACAGAGCAGGAACCAAGAGATTTTCCAGCAGGAAGGTGAGGGAGGGTTTCGGGCCGTTTGCTTACCTGTTTTAACGTTACACCAGGCGCATAATTCATGACCGTGAAATGCTTCTCATAGTCATCCAAATCATCAAGGGAAAACGCCCTAGGGAAGGAAGAGAAGCAGCCCTCAGTTGGGAAGGTGCTCAGAGCCCAGGCCGGGGCTGTGAGGGGAGGTGAGTACCGGTTGGAGAAGCGCAGCCAGAACACGTCGTAGGCGTAGAGGCGCAGCGGGCGCACGGAGCGCAGCAGCACCACGAAGCGCACGTCGAACTTCACCAGCCCCGCGTCCTCGCGAGCAAACAGCACCGGCTGCTCGATGTATTTGCACACCACCTAGGGCAGCAAAGCCACGGGGACACTGCTCAGGGCAAGGGGCAGTGCCACTGCACCTCGGGACTCAAGGCAGCCCTGCCTGCCCTTCAGCTTTCCTCTGGAGATGTGCACAAACGCACAGTGTTGTCATGCAAATGGTGCCTTTTGTCAGACTCTGAAAGCAGGAGGCCAGTGTGGACTCGTTTTTAAAAATCACAGATCTCTAACTCTGGCGACCTTGTTGTTTTGAACCAGAATTGTGGAGCAATTCTGTGTGTGTTTCTGCGTTCCAGGGGATACAGGCAGTCCACACACCACCAGCAAATGACACTGAAGGGACGCTGTGAGGTACGAGTGCATATTGCAGACTCCCTGCAGCAAGCTCTGTGATTCATCTCGTGCTGGCAAAGGTGCTACTTTGTGCCGCTGAGCAGAGCTGTGCATCAGTGATAACAATCAACCAGGGGACAGGAGCAATAGTTCCCAAATTTATGACCAATGCTAACTATAGCGATGATGATGTGATGTGTTCAGATGAACTGATGTGTTCATCTGCCAGCCTGAGGATTAGTGTTACACCAGCACCACGCTGGAGTATTCCTTATTGCCAGGGCAAGTTTGATTTTTTAATTTTAATTAACACAACATCAGGCTCCAAGTTCATCACTGCACCAAATGGAGTTGACCCATTTGAAACTGAATCTACTCTGAACTGTATGCGTACGGCCAGCATAGGAATTTTGAAGAAAACAAGCTTCCTTTGTATTTTCAGACCTCCTTCTACACAGCAGGTTTTTCAGCTCTGCCCTTTAAATCCCATTCAAAGCCACGCTCTCTAACCTTTGGGCTGCTTTCCCTGTGCCTGATGATATTGTGAAGGTTGTTGGTGATGTGGGTATCCAGGCTTCTGGCCAAGTTCCACGGTTTGCATATCCAGTGATTGTCTTCTCCTCTGAGAGAGAAAGAGAGAGAGCAACAACTGTAAGCTTCCACCTCATTCATCTGGGTGAGCATCCACTTGAATTGATCCCTGTCCTCTCCTGAAAAAATACTTCATAAAGCTGTGGGCTACAGTGCAAGAACTAAGGAGTTCTGACTGACAGCTGGCAGCAGTAGGTCCTGGGCATAAGGGAAAGAAAAGGCAATGGTACCTTTCACAGATTTATTTCTTTTTCAGCTAGGGCCTAGCATGATCTCACTGTTTATCTCCTTCTTCTGCATCTGACTCCATCAAAAGGGGAAAACAACCCATCAACAGGACAGCATCTCCATGAACACACACAGGTCATGGTGTGGAACCATTCTGCCAGGAGTCTGAGAACGTTCTGGCAGGGTATTGTGCCATTTTCCATGTTGATTGATTCCCTACTGACACCTCCAAGTCATTCACATTAAATGACACCATAACTCATCTCTTTGGGAAAAAAACACACGGTATCTCAACAGTTCACATTACAGGAAAATGAAAGCACACTACCATTGTCTCACTTTCTAGCACCTAGACACCTCCAGGGGCAACACTCTGAGATAACCTTGAGAAAAACCAGCAATCTGCTGGTCTTTTAATCTGTCTTTCCAAGTCAGGACATTTCAGGGTGATGCTTGATGTCTTCCTCTCCTTAAACCATTAAAGCATCCTGAGAAATTTCTTGAGCTTCATGATAAACACCATAACATGAGCTGAAGTTTTAGTTAACTTCTGTTCTGTTAATTTCAAAAGTCCTATCTCCTCCTTCCCATTCCCTACATACACATTGCATTCACTGAGAATCCTTGGCATTAAAAAGCAATGAAACCACCACCCAGCAGGGATACATGGAAGGTGTGCTGTCTCCTGATCATGCCAGTCAGTAACAGACTGTGTACAGCAAATAATGGCCAAATGAAACACCTGGCAGGTGTCAGCATAATAAACAAGCAACCTTTCAACCAGAATACTCCGTGCCAGACAGAAGAGGTTATTCAGCAGTAGCTAATGCTCTCTTTCTCTCTGACAAAAAGAAAATCTTCATTGCCATCCACTCCAAGGCAGCTGCAGCAGCAGGAAGTGTGGATTTAAAACTCTAAAGCTCCTCAACTGCTTTAAGCTAACACTAAAACTAAATTTTACCTTCATAGCTTTACAGAACCCAAGTACTTTAAACATTTCCCACTCTGGCTTAGGTCCAAGACCAACTGCTGCTGTCCCTTGGAAAAAAATCCCACACTTTTTGCAAACATATTTTGAGGCTTTGTGTATCTGTAAAATCCAAAGGTAAGATCCTGACTAGGCAAAAAGCACTGGACTTTAAATCTGTATTCAAATCATGGCAAAGTTTCTGGGTTTCAAAATGGACTGCTTAACTACTCTTACAATAAAGAAAATACCTAAAAAGCTCACACTTTTCAGGTAAAATCCACTTGAACACAAATACAGCAAGAGCTAATTCATGGTGGTGCAAAAGCTGCCAAGCCCAAAATGCTCCTGGTCTTTGAGGAAAGTGGAATCAAGTCAGCACAAAATGTGAGGCAGAGGAAACACAAGTCACCTTCTGTCACGTTGCTGGAAGTAGCTGATGAACTGAGGCAATTCTGTTTGCAGGTTAAAAGTACGAGGCAACCATCTTGGCCCATCTGGCCCTCCAGCTCGTCTAGCAATGGATGCCAGGCAGTCTTTGACAGTCAGGAGGTTCTCACATGGGAACTGATTCAGCATTACCTCAGGCCTTTCCTCACTTAGCTTCCTACAAAGCAAAGAAGTGGCTGGTGAAGGGGGAAGGTTGTGGAGGTCTTTGGGAACACAGTTTTTATAGCAAAAAATTAGTAATAATAATAAAAATGTGTATTGTCAGGGGAACAATTAATCCTATAATTAACCTATAATCTTTGAAGTGTGAGAAGTTGTAGAGGATGTCTGCTTCTCCCTCGTTGTCTGTGAACACAAATCGGGGATGCGTCAGGTTGTTGAGGACTTGCTGAATGTCTGTGAAAACCCTAGAAGAAAGAGGCATATGAACAAAGATGTCAGTTTAGCTTCTGAAACCGGTCAACTTGTGCTTGAACAGAAAAAGAAGTTTTAAGTTTAACTTTCTATAAGAATTATGCTTTTCCTACATACGCTCTTTGTGACAATTTCTTTTTAAGACACAGAAACATCCTTGAATTGAAGTGGGCCAGATTTAAAAACACTGTTTTGAGACTGAAATCTCAAAGGCAGTCTAGCTCCAACACCTTCACAAAAATAACAGTTCAGAAGATGATGACTGAGTCCCTGACAGAGAAGCAGTAGCATGAATTCACTGTTCTACAGGAAAAATCCACAAGTGAGAGTGACCTTGTAAGTACCTTTGCTCCTGAATGAGCTCCAAAAATCCACCTGCTGTCATCTACATGAAAGAAAGTTGTAGGAAGTCCTGTCAGTTTAACTCAATAGCTTCAGAAGGTAATTTTTGTTTGTACAGAAGTTCACAGAGACTTTCCCAAGCAACCAAAACATACCAAAGTATGTACATCAGGTATATGCTGGAGATACACGCAGCTTTGAAGTCTGATACAAATTCCCTCTCAACCCTATTTAAAACCACACCATAACCCAAACCAAACCTGATACCCATCTCAGAACATAACCAAGAATGAGGCAAGGTGTTGCATATCTTAGGAAATTTCCCTCTCAAATAAAACCAACAACTTGGATGCTAAAATAAACAGTTAGGAATAATGATTATTTTGATGACTTTACAGCTTAAAGTGAGGTCACTTAACTCAGAATTCAGCATGTTGACTCAAAAAGTGAGACTGGTTTTTTTATATCGTTCTCATGGTAAGGGAACATTTAAACAGACTAAGCAATCACTAATTTTTTCCATGAGAAACTACTGTATTCTTGCTCCTCTCCAGACCTATTCATGTAAGTTGTGGAACTTTCCTCTCCTCCTCCACTACTAACCAATTGGAAGATATGTTCCCCTGAGAGACACTTCTCTGAAAAGATGAACTACAGGAATAGCCCAGTCACGAGGGGAAATAAATTCTTTAAAAAGAAAAGTATGTAAGATACTTTGCATGTGTGAGATACTACAATGTTTTTTTCACTATTTATGCTGAAGCCTGTAACTAAGAGAGAGGACTTCACTGTAGAGGAAGTGAATTAGCCTGACATCACTGTTGAAAGAAGCCACCAATCCTTCCTCACTGCTGCAACAGAACAAAGCTAATATTTCCATACAGTCCCACTAACATTTCTTTCTGCAATATGTGGCTTCTTGACTTCTCCTTGTAAGTCTGCACACTAGAGGAAACTACAATATCAAATCTGATGTACTGGATCCACTACAAGTTCTGCCAAACCCATTTTGTACACAGGCCCTCCCCACACCCACTGGTTTGGAGCAACAGTTAGTCCTTGCTGAGGCAAAAGGAAATCAAAGGGGTGACCTGAAGATAAAAGGCCAATTATACAAAGCTGCAACAAAATCCTGAAGCATCCAAAATCCTCCCACAAACACACACAAAAGAACACATGCAGCACAAGAACTACTAAAAGTTAAGTTGCTGGGACAATCCCAAATTGGTACATTACAAACACATCCTACAAGTCACCACTCCACAAAGACCCAGTGCCAGTGGACTCAGGATGATGCATTTTAAGACTTGCTTAAAGAAAACAAAAGTGCAGCACAAAATAAATAGGAGAGCTCAATCTACCTTTGTTGAGTGCAGGAAAACCAGTGTAATAAGCTGTCAGAGCTTAAGATTAGAGGGAAAATAAGACCAGTTCACTTGTTCTGATTTTTAAGTTACTCCACCTATTCTGTATGCATTCCTCTTACCATAAAAAGTCTTGGGACAGTCAAAAGCTCTGGAAGGCAGATTATTTCAGTTTAGAATAAAAATTTCCTAGAAACACTAAGTAAAATTAATGTATTTCATTGCCAACACCACTGAGTTTAGTGGTCAGATTCCCTTAAGTACTTGAGTATATCCAGTATTAAGGCACACATTTGAAACAACCAGATTCCTGCACTAAAGAACACAGACTATAGGGGCAGGCACCTGACAGCTACTGAGGAATCCCTTTGTTGTTACCTAAGGGGCACACAGGATCTTCTATGGCATTTTCCTGGGTTTTAGTTCAATATGTTGGTACACATTTCTCTGTCTACTCTGATAACACACACATAAAGATACAGACAGGAAAGAAATGCAGCAAGTCCCATTCCAGCTTTGACAGATGGCAGAAAATCTACACTGCAGCACTGCAGTCTCAGCCAACCTGCTGTGGACCTTTCCTTCCAGTGTCTATGACACACTGAACTTAAGAAGCCAGCTCACCACACCTCAGCAAAGGATGGGGTTTTTTCCCTTTGTCATACAGAAATCCTGGTAGGGATACTATAAAGATGATATTCAGTCAAATTATGCAAATGAGACAAAATATGTTTAGATGTTAATTTACTTAAAATATTTGAAGCTCAGAAGCAGTTATAAGAATCAACTCCCATAGCACAGAGCTGACAAGACAACCAAAACAAAGAGTTGTCTCATAACAGATCTTTGGACATTTTAAAAAAATTACTGATGTAGCTGAAGAGAAACATGAAAGAGAAGATCAAAAGAAACAGAGATGATCAAGCCCAACACAAACTGGAAAGGATTTCCATAATAAAGTTGTCTTTGAAGCATTTACTTCTTTTATTCACCTATTTTTCCATTCAGCAATCAGCACTGCTGGATAGAACAATCTCCCTAGGGCAGCAGTTACTATGCTACAAGACCTACTTGAACCTACAATTTTGCTGTATCAAACTACATGTACTTGCTCCCCTGCTTTTCAGGATTCAGGTTAAACATTTATTTCATCTTCCCATTCTCTGTCTCAGCTCTGCTTGGACACAAGATGACTAAGAATTTGTCCCAGGTTCTAAGCTTTGCAAGCTTTAATTTCTTCTGAATCCCCTAAAACAGTAGCAATACAAAAGAAAAGCATACACATTAACAGGTACACACATCTACCCAGCTTCACATGTTCCCATCTGTCTGCCCATGGTGACAGCCTTAAAACCTTTAATGCTTTAAAAGAGGCCAAGAGCACTGGAAGACTGCAGCTCCCACTAAGCCACCTGGACTCTGAGATGCTGCTCTCCTCGTGGAGAAACTTTAGTAGACAAAATTCAGATCTGTCCAGACATGACCTGAATAATAAAGGAAAAGAGGAAAACCCTTAGGAGTACATTGATTGGGTGTGGATGAAATGCCTTAGAAGAAGAGGAGAAAGAATTTGATGTGTTTCCCCCTCCTTCCCTCCCTAATGTGAATGCCATTCACCTGAGATGTAAGATACAAAATGTATCAACATTTTCCAACACCCTCAATATTTCTTCCTGCCTCTATTACAGTGCATATCTCTCTGACTCCTGTACCTGAGTACCCTGGATAAAAAAAAAAGTTTTTGCTTATCCTCAGTCTTGTAACCAGAGATTTCAACTACAAATGGAATCTAGACTATCACTGGGCAAGTTAACAAACACCTCTCAACAAAAAGTGACTCTGACTTTCAGTAGTTCTTCTCAAGTAAAGCTGACCTAGTGAATCAACACAAGAAGCTGGTGTGGGAGTGGATCTACCAAAAATGCAACTTTACCCCTTAAGCAAAATGTTTCAAGCAAGAACTCTGATGCCAGTGTCAGAGTACAAATACCCTGGAGTGCAACTCACAGCACATGCTAAGCAGTGGTTTTGTTGGAATAAAACCAGTAACAAGGCAGCCTGGCCATGCAGCACCACTGCTTTTGCTCACAGAAATCCCTTATCTTTGCAATGTTCTTCTAGCATTCTTCTGAAATGGTTTCACAGCATATGGTCCATTTTTGCAGCAAGCACATATCCAATTTAAAACATCCCAGGTTTTGATAAGATTCCTGTTTGGCAACATCATCTGAAGAAGGGGGATAGTCTGCTACATTCACAGAGCAGCACAGGTACTCCTATGGATATCCATGCTATAATGCAGAAGAGAAGTATTTAGTCTTTCTTATATACCTTCATCATATTTTGTGAAAACAACAGTGTGTAATTTAGTGTTAAAACATCATGCAATCTTTCTTTCACCCAGAAGGTGGCACTCATTTAAAAAAAACAAAAAAAGCAACAAAAACCCCTAAATTTATTCTTTGGAAATTCTGTAAGTGACGATTCAATCACTGCAGAATAAATCCAACAAGAGCAACTACTAACTCAGAATCTTAGGCAAGTGGCCACATACAAACACACCTTTAACTTGCCTCTGCTGTTCAGAGATGGAAAAGGCTGTTCAGCCTGAACACACTGCAATTACTACACATAATCCTCATAAGAAAACATTTTGTGTGCAGATACGTACTTGAAAACTTTGTCTTTGTCATAAACTGGTGGGTTTATCTCTATAGGCAGTTTTTCCTTGTTTTCTGCTAAAATGGCCTAGAAAACATAGAAAACCACAAAAAGTTAATTCTAGGCAGAATGAAGGAGTCCACTGCATGTCTTATTGACCCGTTGTCTTCAGCACAAGTGAATTCCAGCAAAGTTCTATTTTGACAATTCTGTTTTGTTGTGTCTGCTGTTCAGAAAAAAAACCCAATACAAGAGCAGATGCAAAAGGAAATCCTATCAGTACAAAGGAACAAGAATAAGGCCTCAAAATCAGGGTTTATCAAACTGCTGAAGGAAATTATTTACTTCTAAACATTAAAAAAAAAGCTCAAATCACAACCAATCATATACAATAGAAGAGAAAGTTACTGCATTTCTAACAAAATGGAAGGCTGACCATTTAGTCATAATGCTTTATTACAGTTTACTAAAAAAAGTATAGGAGGTTGGAACCCAATTCTGCTCCTGTGAAAATGAGCAAAACATTTTTTTGCAGTCTTCTGCAGTAAACAAGCCTGCAAAATCTCACTCCATCTTGTACAGCCCCCCTCTGACTGATAACAGGAAATACACTTTTGGGTCACTGCTGAGACTGCAGAAGTGAATATTGAGAAACTAAAGTAGCTGCTGCTCTGCAAGAGCTCTTTGAATTCCAGCTGCTGCAGACTGTCCTAAGTGGCAGAGGTGAAGTGTCTGCCCAGCCACAGATGTACCTTTAAGGCTGGTATAGTCAACATAATCCTACTGAAGTGGAAAGCATTAACAAAACCACAATGATAATCAAAGATCTTAGATATCATCTTTTAAAACAGACTGGACAGGACAAATACAAATTAATTCCTGTAGTCACCTAAGAATAAGAAGGGAGCCTGTACTTTTACAGTGAGAAGATTACAACTCTCAGAACAGTACCAGAGGATGCATCGTCTTTTTTGCAGCTCAAACACAGTGAGTTCTTGTAAACCAGCAACTACTCTAGTCCCAAGAGATACCTCCTCCATCCCAGACACTTCATGAGAACCTGCCTCCCCTGACACTGGTTTCTGCTATCATTTGCCCCATCATTACCCACAGTATCATTAAAGTTACAGCCTTCACAGTCTGTGCTGGAAACCAGAACAAAAAACAGGTATCAAAAAGTTAAGCCACAATGTTGCTGTAACAACTCTCTCATTATTTTACATAGAACGCTGAAGCCTTCAGGTTTATTAAAAGGAAAATCAGAATAAGAATTATAACATCCTTAGTTACAGCAAGAGACCATTTAACAAATTAATACTTACACACAGTAGCAAAGCAGTTGCAAAAATTGCACAGTGATAGGAGCAATACCTTTGAAATGGTATGAGTTACATAAACTTTTATAAACATTTTGACACAACTGTATTTTCCAGCAGAATTGCTGGCTCACTTATTAATGCTGTAAACAGACCTCTGAAGTTGTCTGTAGGTTTTGTGCATGCAGTTCTGCTTATGTGGGAATTAGAAATGTCAGCAATGTGGTACCTCTTTCTAGTTGTGTCACCTTTGGTGTCTAGGGATGTGCTATGCCCTAAGCTATTCTTCACTGGTCTGTCACCAATTAAGACTTTCATCTACTGCTAGACATTCCAGAGTAAAAGAAAGTTCTGTTGGTTGGTTCTAGCATCAGTAGAGCTGTCATCTCTTCTCCAGAGCAGAGTGGCAGAGACAGTTAACAAAAAAAAAAAAAAAAAAAAAGGGGCTACTTTGAAAAGATGTTTTAGTGGTAAAGGAGGATACAGTACCCCTTTGCCACACACAGTTCTCTAACTCGACCTGATCATACCAAAACAGAATTAAAATACGCAAAAAAAAAGTGTCTTCTCTGAGCCCTGGGCACTTGTGCCAAGAGAACACAAGTAAGACAAACTGGGGGTGCAAAGCTGCTCCTCATCTGTTAATGCAAAGTGTCTTCCAAAAATGCAAAATCCCAACCAATCAGACTTAGGTTACAAGACAGCCTAGCCATTTTGAGTGTATACCTTTATCTAGAAGAAATACTTCTAAATCTTAATTTCTGACTAGATATTGTTAACAACAGCATTTTCTGCCTCTCATCCATCATAAAGAAACAGGTAGTTGGGATACAGATCAATCTTTAGAAGCTGCATTTGAATGTGGCCAGCACAGTATCCTCACAGGTTATCAGGCTTCCTCATTTTCTAGAAAAAGTGAATCTTGTGCAGACATAGCTCATGAAAAGGAGATTCCAATATTAATTTCACATCCTTAAAATATCCCAAACCTTTATCAGAAAGGAAACAAACCGAGTACTTTGTAATAGTGCATCAAATTAAAAATGTCTCTGCTGCAATACTTAATGGTTCTAAACCACAACACAGCCCAGCATCCACTCTGAAAAACATAACTTCTCCTAAAACAGTAAAAAGAATCTTTCTGTAATTCAAGACTGAACAGCAATGCTACAATAATAAATCCAACCAATAAGGCTATTAGATAATGTACCAAATATCCACCTGGAAGATGGATACCTCATATGATGGACCTTGTGGTATGCTTATAAAAAAAGCTATGCAATACAGCAATAAAATATTAGAACTCATTTATGTTGCTCCAGTATTTAAACACTTAAATATTATATGTAAGACATTTCTTGTCTCGTTGTGCTTTGAATTTGTTTGAATTTCATGGCTGTCCTCTGAACCAGTCTTTTAAAAGATGCAAAATGAGAACTCTTGCAATATCTTTTAGATATTGCTGTGTCTTCTTAACAGAGATAGGACATTGTCTGAAATGATACCTGGTAATGCTCATCTGGTGGCTCTGGGGTGGAAGAGCTGACATCCAGCACCTCAGCAGGCACCCATGGCAGCAGAACACACTTCCTGACCAGGCGGTCCGTCTCCCCGTACGCGTAATCACGGGTGACTTCATCTGCAGCACAACAAGGAGCCCCCTCAGGAACTGCCTCTCATTTCCCACTCAAAATCTCCATCATGGCATATCACAAACTACAACTGGAGAGTCAACACCAGCACAACTTTTGTTGTTTAAATGAAAAATTAGAGATGATTGAAGAACTGCAATAAAAAAGGCATTATCTAGGATGCTTCTCTTCTCCACATGATGGAAGCGTAAGGTGGACCCTGATCAAGGTTACAGGAATGAAGCACTGACCTGCTGTTTTCCCCACTTTCAGTACTTTGAGTTTCTGACTCAAAGCTACAATCACAGACTTTTAAGGAATTTTTTTTAAACTCCTCAGATGACTGAACTGGCAGTTTCACTAAGGCAGTGATGCCAGATTTAAGTTCTCTGTCAGTAAAACAACAGCAACATTTGTGGACTGGTAAAGGTCTCTATCTCACAAATTATGGAAATACCAGACACAGAACTCTTATATTTGACAGAGTTACAAGTATGCAGCCATTTTGGTCTTGAAATACTTGTTCTATTGTGAAATACTCAATGATTTGTAAGAATTGGCCTATTTTCTATTGCAAGCATTAAGGAAAAACCCAACTCAGGCACACACTTACCACCAGTTTCCAGGTCTCTCAAAGGCCAGAGAATTGTGTAAGCAATTTGTTGAGGCATATAAAACAGAGGTGCTGTTGCAAAACTAGGCTGATCTGAATGCTGAATGCGTGATCCAAATTCATCCATGATGTACCAGACAGGAACCTTCTCCTCTGCAGTCTGTACAATTAAACAGAATGAGACACCTTGCACACACCACCTGCAGGAAAAGCACTGCACCACAGAGGCACTGGCAGCACCCCTGCACCATCTCTTGTTCTCCTGCTCTTGCCAGGAGTGTGAGCAGGTGCTTCACACAGAGTCATGCTCTCAGCCCTGCAGCCCTGAGGCTAAGCCAGCACCCAGGCACTGCTGGGAATGGTTAGCCTGTTCCCATCTTGACTGCACAGTCCCACCCTCTTTCTTATGCTACTGCTATTGCCTACCAGACCCACTTTCCCTGTACCAAACTAGCCAGTTAAGAAAGCTAAACCAGCAGAAGGCTGCTTGGTAGGCTTAGTTTTCCTTCTGTTTCTATCAGAATCTGTTAGCTAAAAAGTGTCTGAAGTTTAAGTGAAGGAGAGCAAAACAGCCTCCTGCCACAGCTGGCTGTGGGTGTTGACATTGCATCATCAAAGCAGCCCTTCCTGCAATGCCTGTCATGAAAAAATCCTGAATGAAAGAATAAACTTTAAATTGCTTGGTAGCGATGCTGTGGTCTTTTTACAGAGGCAGAAGTGGAGCAAAGAGTGTATGTAAGATATTCAAGCAGCCCAATGCCAGAAAAGGGAACAGAAGACAAGTTCATCTGCAGGCTGAATTAACTGTCTTCTGGAAAACCACTTTGCAAGTGGTAACACACAGAATTCCATCTGACTCACAAGCTATTCATGACAAACTGAGAAACAAAGATATTGGATAGAAAGACTCAGAGATACTGTTCAGATCTCTCTTTTATTTAAGGAAAAACAAAAAGAAGTCACCATGAGTCCCTTTCTCACTGATTTTTCACTTGTTCTACTGAGCTAAGTTTAAGTTTAATTGATAAAGATGACCACTCCAGAGAACAATCTCAAGACCCTGAGCTAATAGGTGCAGTTTGATCACGCTCCCACTGCCCAGGGTTAGCCCTGCCCATTCTGCATAGGGCTCAGCCCAAAGAATTCACCTTTTTCCTCTTTAATCCAAAAGACTCCGAACAGTCTTGGGAGCTACATTACAAACCCTACAATAGGGTTTTCAGCCGAACCCTGAGGATTGTATTTCCTTAGAAATGACATGTGTGCACTTGGAGGCGTTTGGAGGCTCAAGACATGCTGCTACAGTGTTGAAGGACTTACAGAGGGCAGAGTGACCAAAGCTGGTGTGGTCTTATCCACACAACCTAAAAGTAGCAGCTGTTGCTAAGTTATGCCTAGAAATACTCAGGCTCCATCCTTAAGCTAGTTGTTTTTCACTTGAGGGTAAGAACATTTATACAAGCAGGAAGTTAACTGGACAGTGTAGATGTGTCCCTGATCTGTAAAGCTCTCTGTACAGGTCAGGAAAACTGCAAGCACAGCTGAAACACTCATCCAAGACAATTGATTCTATGAGAGGTTCTTTCCTTCACTATGATAAACTTTGAGTAGGAAAAAAAAATCATAAAATCATACAAACATACAACACAACATACAATCTCCCCCTTATAGCCCCCTTCTTTTGCAGCAGACCCTTCTTCTCCCTATAAAAAAAACCCTCAAATTTCTCCTCAGAAAGGTGGTAGCAAGCTGCTGTGTGTTTTAGCTCTCCTGCCAAACAGAAATTTATTCTGAAATGGCTGTAAAGGATCTTTGTTAACTGAATATATCTCTCTATTAATATCCCCGTACTGGAATCTCTTCACTCAAAAACTGTTAGCATCCTAATGGGGCTTTAGAGACTCACTCCTTGAGAGAGCTGGTAGGTCTGGTTGTACTTCCACATCTCCTGCAACACGTGCTCGACGCTGGCCGGGTCGGGGAGCTCCCCGTGGAAGGGGATGCCCATGAGGGCGGCCATCCTGTGCAGGAGGCCGGGCACACGGAGCAGCTGCTGCCGGGCGTGCTGGGCGCGGTACGTCCAGGCGTGGTCGATCAGGAACACGCTGCCAAGAGAATTTGGGTGGCATTACACCTCTGGGTTCTTACACGGACACTGCCAAAAGGTGAATAAAAGCTGCGTTTCCTTGTGGATGGTCTGATAGCTAATCTGCTCTTAGTCAGAGTCACACCCAGAGCACACGGTGTGGTGTTACAGGGTAGGAAAAACCTTCCAGCAGTAACTCACGCTCTGGTTTTGTTGTGGCAAGCTTATCCATTATCGAGTATTTCCATGAAAATGAGGTGCAAACCTTTAAACCTCTTTTCCTTTAAAAGAACACCAACGAGCAGTTTGTAAGCCTAGTTCACTTTAAAAGAACACCAACTCCTTCCCTTTTAATCACTATGATCTCTACTGCATCGACCTGATATTCTTGCCTGAAGAAGGATAACAGTACATTACTTTGAAAAATCATTTGAGGACCTTGTCAGCCATGAGGTCTGTGACTTCTGTCATCTGTAAAGCTACGTGGAAAAGTTTGATCATCAAAAGTTTGTATATGCTATTAAAAGAATATGGGCAAGTTTTAAGTTTTGATTGTTTCAATCTGGTTTTGTTTTTTTTCTTCGGGTGAGTGTAGTGTGTGTCACCAAGTTATTTTTAGAAAAAAAAAGTGCATTGTTTAAAAGAATTAAAATCTAACCCAAAATAAAACCTCACAAGCCTGGCACAGTTTCCCTTGATAAGTTTAACCTTTGTTTAGGCCATGTGATTTTTACAAAAAAACACAGTTTTTCAAACAGAAGAGTTCTCCATATTTTGGTTGTATCATCTTACTGAACCAATACAGAGAAAAATCTGAATTCTACTTGCTAACAAAAACCACAAAAACCCCCAAACCACACACAAAAAACTCCATCCAGCCCCCCCAACAAAACCACCACCCACATTTCATAAAGCTAAAAACACGTCAGCTGTCACACAGGGCAAGTCTCCTTGAACAATTATTGTATCCCAGATTCCTCACAGAATGAAACCTCATTTAATTTTAAAATTAAAGGCTCCAGAGAACGCTGAGTTCAAGCTCTTGGAAAACCTTAGCAAACGGGTGTGTTGGTGTTCTGCTCCAGCATTCACAGCCCTGAGTGCTGCAAGGAAGCCCAAGGTTATCACAGGAGCTCATTCTGAACTTGGTAATTTCCAATGAAACTATGATTCTGTGTTGGTTTTACTCATTAAGTCTAAATTTAGATTTTTCGACTTTGTATATTTACCTAAGATCTAAAAAGTGTGAAAGGTCTTGCAGAAGTTTTATAGGACTGAGCAAACTGCAGTTAGATCTCCAGCAGAGATTACTTTATCTCACTGCTATTTATTAATATGTGACAAATAGCCTGTTCTATGTTTGAAACCAGCAAGAACACAAAAAGCAGCCTATATTGTTTCTTATACAACTTTCTTCTAGTTTTATACCTGCATACGGTCTTATATTCCTGAGAGAAAAGCTGATTTTGAAGCAAGAGAACAGTAATTTGATATATGCAATTATACATGTGTGTACATGACCACACTCTTGAATTATACTTTAGCCAACTGAAGGAAATGGGATAGTCCACAGAATATTACTGTGAAGCTGCTTAGTACCTTCTTAGCATGAGATTTGTGAAGATCACCAGTATTTCTTTAGTGGTTTTTTCCATAGGTACACAGTCTTGCAGACACAAATATTTGTTTTATTCCTGCAGAATTCATTTCAAGGTTGCCTTTTCCCTATTTTCTCCCTGAGTTTACTAAAAGCAATCTCTAAGTATCTTTCCTGCATGATTTAAAAAGGAACAACATTAAGATACTTGCTCTCCTAGTACCCTTTGCAAGGTGTGCTTCGTAGCATGAGGTGTGCTTCCTCAAACATGCAGCTATGCCTTCCAGTAGGAAAAGAGAATTTCTGAATAGGATCAAACAAATTTCAAAACTAAGTGTCACTGTTCATTTGAGGGTTTCACACTACTCAGACTGGACACTAGTCCCAAAATCACTACTCACCTATCAGGATTAGAGGCTTGAAGCCCATTCTCATTTGTTACAATAACTTTGAAACAAGGTCCATTTCCAGGATTTGGTTTCTTTTTAAATTGTTCTTCCATTTCTTCATCACCTTCTTCCTCCTCATCCACCTCTTCTACTTGCATTATTCCAAAGTAGTCACCAGCATCAAATACCTGAGACAGAAAGTGCACAAAATGTCATACAATTGGTTAAGGCGGTACCCTGATATGCACAATGCAATACTTGCAGACATTTTTTTCCCTGCAATCTGATTAAAAATGGCATTTTTAACTTAAGAGATAAATGAACAACAGCATTTATTGTTTCACATTTTGATAGAGCTGTTTGTTTGGGAACTTTCTTTAGTTAATATTGGCAGGAAGCTTTGTCGGTTTCTTTGGCACCAACAGGTCTACCAATGATTGTCTATTAGTTTAACACCTCATTAAGAACTTTAGAGGCTGAAAACAGAATACCTTTACTCAACCTTTGCTAAAATCAGTAATTTAACACCTGCAAAACTGGGTGTTACCCAGGCTCCACAATCAGATTAAAGTACATTAAGGTCCCTGGAGAAAAAGAGCTTTTACCAATTGAGTTCTGAAGCAGTTAAGAAATCTCACCTATTGGTGTTTCCCTCTCTCTTCTTCGCCTATAAAAGAAACTGTCAGTGCTCACTCACCTCCAGACAAATTGGGAGATTCTTATACTGCTGCAAGTTAAGTTTTATACTCTTACATCTATTAATGTGCCAGAAGAGGTTTGTTTGCATTCTTGTGTACAATGGATGCAACAACTTCATCCAGAACACACACAAATCAGGGCAGTCACCATACAAGTTCCCCTTGCCAAATTGTGGGCCTGCATATTCTTGCAGAACCAAGACCCTGCTGACAACTTTCTTGACTACAAAATGAACATATGCTTTTAAGAAGAAAAAATACGTAAAGCCTCAAAAGACTTTTGAAATTCTTTCAGAGAGAACTGTTTTGCTAGAGTCACTCACACAGCTACCTAACAAACCAGGTATGGGCAGACAAATCCTTTGCCTCAATCTAATATGACCAGAAAGTAGCAGGGAGAGAGAAAGGTATAAAGTGTGAGCTGTGGAGTTCTGGTTCAACACTCCAGGCCCTGCAATGCCACATTATTAGAAGTCATTACTTCTATATATTGACAAGTTAAAATAACAGTGGCAGTAGCAAGCTTTTATTTGTTCCTTTAGGACACTATTTTTGCTAAGTCTCGACAGGAAGGTGAGGAAATCAAGTCTTCTTTGTGAAAAAAGGCCACCTAGAAAAAGTCGATAGCTGCTCAAAGACAGCTAGCAAGGGAAGAAGGCAGCACGGAAATCACACCTACTGCTGATCTTAAGCCACAGAGTGGCATTTCAGACACCAGAGAAGTGACTGAAATTCCCTTCTGAGGAACCACGTATGGTATTTTCCTCTGGGATGGCAAAAGGCAAGGGGAGGGGCCACGGTGGAAAAAGAATCATGGAATGTCTTGGATTAGAAGGGACCTTAAAAAGATCATCCTGGTTCCATCCCCTGCCATGGGCAGGGATGCCTTCCAGATGCTAACAAAAGCTAAAGAGCTTCTTAGCTAAATGCTAAGAAGATGCTAACAGTATGTTGGCTAATATATACATATGCATTTTTCCTAGGGTAAACTACTTGCAAACAAACTTAGGAGAGAATAAAAATACACCTATTTTAAAAAAATCAAATCAGAAACTTAGTATCTTCTACTTCAGCAGATATCAGAATCATAGTTCTAATTTATTTCTAGTGTTCCCGTTGTTAGAAGAGGGTAACATTACTCTGTAGTAAGCAATATCACAACCTCTTGCATTCTAATAGCAGCCACCAATGTTTTTCTCTCTGCACAGTTGCCTTGAAAATTCAGTCATTCAAATTCCTGTAACTGCGGGCAGGTCCCAGCAAGGAAGTGGCCCTCCCTGTGTGGCTTCCAGGGGTGCTCACAATGGAATTTTGTCAGGTTAGCTCCCAGCTGGATGAGCTCCCCGGCCTGGTTCACGGCACAAGTGCTAATCCCAGCCCAGAGGCGTGCCAGGAAACGTGTTCCACTGCTCCCACCAAGAGCCATCCTCAACAACTCATCAGCCAGCAGAGGAAACTGCAGCTCAGTGCCTGGCAGCCATCAGAAAATCAGAATTGCAAGGGCAGCGCAGTGCCTGGCAGCCATCAGAAAATCAGAATTGCAAGGGCAGCGCAGTGCCTGGCAGCCATCAGAAAATTAAAAGTGGAAGGGCAGTGGAGTGACTGGCTGTCATCAGAAAATCAGAAATGCAAGGGTGCCCGAGGGGAGCCCCTTGCCGGCTGCTACAGCAGGCACTGTGTGTGTTTTCTGCGCCTATCTTTTGTCTGCAGGAGTCTGGAAGAGCTGGATGACTCGGAGCCTTCCCTCCCCACAGGCTCCACCCATTTACCAAACACCCATAACGAGTATCCAGCTCTTCCACAGCAATAAGGGGAAGCTGTTGGTTTTACATTTCATTAAACATCATCTCAAGACTTACAAAAACAAAGGGATTTCAGATCCCCTCAGCCCAAATCATCAGATGCATTAGACTGTAGCAGTTGCATTTAGCATAAAATCTCCACTTTTAATAACTTTACAGAATTACGCTTAATGAAAAATTTCTCCTAGAGAATTTTTAACGAAAAATTTCTCCTAGAGAATTGATAACCTTGTAAAAGAGAATTGTGTTTATTCTTCACCCACAGCAAATCACACCTCTTGGAGCGGCACCTCAAGACCATTTTAATGGCTGGCTTTTTGTCAGGGTTTTGTTGTTTTTTAAACTCAGAATTGATAATGCAAACAGTTCAGCAGTGCACCTCGTTGTCAGTGTGGATACACAGCACTGCTGTCCTCCTCTCCGCCTCCCTCCCTCTGAGCCAGGCTGTCACACTGAGCCTATTAACACAGCAGCTCCATTAAGTAAGCTGCTTAAGCAAAAAGCAGCTGGAAATGATCACACCACCAATTTGAAAGTAACCTTTGGCTTGAAGATTAGGGAGCACATTAAGTATTCCACCAGAGTAACTAATAATCTGTAGAAGACAGCACAAGGGTACCAACACATTTCAGTGGCACAACTACCTGTAAGCAAAACATGTTTGGGCAAACTCCCTCCCTTTTCATGTTCAGGTGCAGCTCCAACCCAACCAATCCCAATGAACCAGAGAACTCGACACCAAAGCAGGCACATGTCATGACAATTACCACTCAGGCATCTCCAGCAAATTCTTTTAAGGCACATTGCAAACTGCTTTGAAGGCCACAGGGAACCTCTGAGCAATAGGCTGCCCTCTGCTGCTCTGGAAAATAAAGTCTACTAGTATTAGCATGCTGCATTCCTTCTACTAATTAATTAAAAGCCTCTGTTTCTAACTGGGATGAAACTCTAAGCTGTCTTTTGCCAGCTACAAAAATCTTTCTGCAATACACACAAGCCTGAAAAATAGCTTAGTGTATGGCTGGAATAGAAAAAAAAAAGATCATTAATAAAATTAGATGCAGGCACTATATTTTCCAGGCTTACAAACATACTATACACACTTTATCCAGTAGCATAAGAAAAAGCCACTACACTAGAAATAGAATTTTAGCATTTATAGTAAATGGTTGTACATGCATATATTTTATTTTTCAAGTTTCTGCCAAAAAACACAGAAAAATTTTCCTCACAACAGACACAATGTTAAATGCAACATGAATAAAGACAAGTTTACCAATCTAGCAGATACACCAAGTTTTGAATGAGCAATGCAATTGCTCAGAAAGAAACCTGCTCCAGTAGATCCCAAGGTAAACAAAAAAAACCACTCCCAAACCCTCCACTTCTCACAAGCTTTAGTGCACACAGAGGAGGGAGGCTGCATTCACTCTGTATGTTGAAACATGTGTGAGTGTTGGAAAACAGCTGCTTGGGCTGGGTTCTAGAGGTACTGATGTAAGAGATATTTTCATCTGTATTATGGATGCAAATTTTTCAAGTTCTATGCTAGAAAGTTTTAATCTTCGCAACTGCTTAGAACAAATGAAAAATTCCTCCCACCTTTACACATGAAACAAGGAAACTGATCTTATGCTCCATGTAGCACTGGGTTTTTCTCCTTTAGTTATTATTACCTAAACTCTCCAAATGTTTTCATCCTATCCCCTCACCTCCTTTTCTTTCTTTACTGCTACTCCTCCAGCCATTCCACATGGTCCAGTAGCTCTGTCTCTACTTCCTCAAGAGATCATCCCAGCCCACAACACTCCTCACAGAACTTTTCCTGGACATCCTGATCTTCTCAATATCCTATTGCCCTCCTTCTGGACAAAATCCAGAAGCTGCAGCAGTAGAGACAAGCACTCTCAGCAGCTTAATTTATCCTCCTATGCTCACTGAAACAATTAAGTCTCTTTTTCCATACACCCTGGAACACTTAGTACAGAAGAGCCTGCACAGCCACCACCGCAAGCAAAATGAAGCAGAAAGAGCAGCCTGCTGCCTTAGGGCACATGCTTTCTTCGTTCTGCCTTTCCTCATCTCAGCCTCTGTAAAAACATCAGGACCACGGGTCTCTTCTCACTCTATTGTCTCACCTTCTACATGTTACACCCTCCCAGCAAGGTTGGTAACAAGCAAGGATTTCAGCCACGGGTCACAAGTCTTAAGGCTGCATTATGTTACCACACAAACTGGGTTTGCTACCTCCAGCTTCCCAGTGGCACATGGAAATGCAACAGCTTGCAAATTCAGGTTTCCTGAGCAGCTTTTTACTGCCTTCTATTTCATCCTGCTCCAGTACATGCCCTCTGATACCCTCCCATTTCAGCAGAGCAGTAGACATTCCTGCTCCACACCACTTGCACGAATACTCATTGAGAAGGGTATAATTCAGACCCTCCCTGACTATAAACACTCATATCATGACTTGCTATGCTTTTCTCCTGTTCCTACTTTGAAGCTGAGATGGGAAAAAGAAGCATTTAAGTAATTAGAAATTAGTTTACCTGTACCTGGGTGTTAAACTGCAGTCCACTCTCCTACAATCATATTCTATCTGATCAAAGTATCGACCCATCTCACCTATTTCTTCACTGCTTATCACACCTTCCAGCAAACCACCACTAGTTGCCTTCTCTCCCCATCAGATCTTTCACTCCCTAGGACCAAAAGTTCACCTCATTTATATTTCCTTTTCCAGGTTAACTCCTCCAGACTCCCTCAAGCACTCTCAACTCTCCAGACAACCAGTTTTGGGTTGTGTCTCTTTGCTGCCTCAGTTCCTTGTTCCTTTACTCCCACAAATCAAAGACAGCTTTCCTCATCACTGAGGCTGGGCTGTGTATGTGAAACCAAAAAAAAAAATTCTAAATACAACTTGTGTCTACAATCTGTTTAAAATGACTCCTTTTCTTGACTTCGTTTCTCTTGCCTTTCTCATCACAAAGCTCCAGCAAGGAAGCAGATAGTTATGACAAAGGTGAAAAGGGATATTCCATCCTGGATTGTGCCTGTGCCTTCACACTCCCTTCAGTTCAGGGCCAGGGGTCAGCTTCTGCTGAAGCATACCCTGCTCCTGCAAGGGGATTGTCTGTATGCCTGGGCAGGGCTACAACAGAGGGAACTCTAGAAGACTCACAAAAGGGCAACGTTCCCAAATTAATGTCATTGCATCTATGAGTGGCAATCTTATAAAAGCTTACAAAACTTGGCCTGATAGAGTCACACTGCAGCACCCCCTGAGATGCTTTACAAAGCGGTCCTTGAATTGTTATTTTCACTGTTGCTGTAACACTTTAGTTCCACCACCCCTGTTGTCTGGAAAGAGGTGAAGAGCTTCTAAGGGGATCATGAATAACTGTACAAAGCATCAGTGTGAAAACACTCCGAGAAAGCTGCCCCGGATGGGTAAATCACACACACCTGAGACAAGCTGACTGAGTTAGCTGAGTTATAAATGACTGAGGGCAGGACAGAAACGTGTGGAAGTGAACTGGAAAAAAAAAAATTTAAAAATCAGGTAATAGCCAACCCAAACCATAACGGATTAACATATGAAAACATCCTCAGTTTAATACTACTAGTATTGCTGTTTTTCTAAATTCTCTTTGGCATAAAAGGCTGAAGGACATTATCCTGAGTTTGGCTGGGACAGAGTTAATTTATTTCTTAGTAGCTGCTGGAGTGCTGTGTTTTTTTGGATTCGTCACCTCTCTCCAGTTACCAGAATCTCCAAACGCTTTCAAACTTTATGCTGACAACAATAAGACGAAATCAGATACGCACAACACACTCGATGTCTTTTACAGTCCCCAGGCTGCAGTTTCGGTGACACAACCCTCACGCAGCCTTTCCCGCTGCCCCTGCTAAGCAACACCTCCACTCTCTTCCCCACGCAGGTGTGGAGGGGCTGCCCTCGGCACCGCTCTCCCCGGCCACGTCCCGCGGCCGCCGCTCGCCCCCGGCCCGGGGCTGCCCCTCGGAGCTGCCGCCCTCAGCGCCGCTCACCCACCTCTCCGCGCAGTTTGCGGCTCAGGCTCTCCCAGTAGAGCGCCGGGACCCGCGAGGCGCGGAGCGCGGCCCCGTGCAGGGCCACGAAGGCCGCCAGAGCCTCCTCGCCCTCTCCCGCCATGGCCGGGCCCGGAACGCGCCGGGCGGGGCGGCCCCGCCGAGGGCGGGAAGGGAGGCGGGAGCGGCGCGGGGCGTTCCCGGCGCCGGAGGGGCTCGGCCCTGGGGCGGGGATCGCTGGCACAGGGAGCCCGGGGGCGTCCTCCAGGCAGAGCTGGGGACAAGGGCCCTGAGGGGGTTTAGTCTGCTGAGCAGATGTGGGTTCTGCCTCTCCTTTGTTCTTCTCCTGCCCTTAAGCTTTAATAAAATCACAAAATTCGTGGTGCAGTCCTGGCCACAAGATTTTTTCTTTTCCCAGTGTTTTGCCATGAAGGGACTCTTCTGCAAGGCCCCAGCCATAGCCCCTGAAGTGGATTACAGATGAGGAGTGAGGCATGGCAGGGGCTCACTGTAGCCCACAGCAGTGGGAATTGCTCTCTTTGAGTTGTGTTGCTGAGGAAAAACATACAGTGTCAGTCATTTTTTAAATTAAAGCCTTTTTATTTTGAATGTTGACAAGTGAATTTTAACATGTAGGCCTATCTTAAATATCTCTTAGTACAAGAGGGGGGTGTGTTTTGTGCAAGTGCCTGTAGCAGAGTGCTCACTTCCCAGTGCTTTTCTTGCATTGTTTAAAGGAGCTTTCTAAGAAAATCTCTTCCAAGATTTTGTGGGGAATATCCTAAACCAGTTTCACCTGAGGCTTTCTAAACGTTGCTGGTAGCATTGGTCTTGCCTCAGGTATGGTTATAAGCTCCAAGAGTGAAGCCAGGCGTCCGACACTGCCCGGAGCACAGGCCCAGGGCGTTGCTGTGCCCGCTGCTGTGGTTGCTCGAGCTGCTGCTGCTGGAGCACCTGCATTGCTCCCTCTGTGGATTATCTGCTCCAGAGACTGGAAACTCCTTTTTCTGCCAGTCTATCCTCAAATCAAGGATTCAGCTTCAGGCACTGCTCCTGCTGGCAGCACAGCACTGTGCTGGGAGGAGTGTCCTCCAGCCCTGGAAATAGTCCGGTTCAAGATACAGGATTTTAGGATCTAGGAGGTGGTCAAAAAAGCCTCACATTCACAGACTACAGTTAGTGGAGAACTTGCTATGTTGAATATCTCTCTGCTCTCTGCCCTGTCTAGTGTCACTGGACTGCTGTCCTCTATAACTACCCAAGAGTAGCAGCAGTCCCTTTCTTCACATAATCACAGAATTATTTGGGAGAAGGGTCTGTGTGCTAAAGGGCTGCAATAGGTTGGCCAGGCACAGAGAGAACAGAAAGGGATTAAAAATGGTGCCTACATGCTATAACCATACATCAACACTTAGCAGCTGAGGATCTAGCTCAATCTCCAGGCTGGATATCTGAATAGGAAATGCAGGCAAATCTTCCTCTTTGCCTGAGACTGTCTGCCTCACCACGTGCTGTGTTCCCACATTTCCTCAGCATAAAGGCTCTACTACGGATACCTCCCTGATTAAAGAGCAGAAGATCAAGAAATAGTTGGATTTCCAGTGTTCCTTGACTGGGTTCCCACTCTGCTACCCTGAGCTTGAGCACATTTTTTGTTAATATTGTGGTTTGGTAGAACAGTATGGCTGTGGTGTTGATCTTGCCCTAGTATTGTAAAATGTGGAGATGAGACCACTTACTAGTCCTCCTGGGACCTTGCTTACTGAAAAGGCCACCCTTCCCTCATTTCTGTCTTTGTCATAGATTCAATACCCAATGGCATGTTGTGTAGTTAAGTTAAATCTTTTATTTACCTTAAAAAACAAAAATCAACGTTTTTGCCTTAAGCAGACCAAGGAGGGAAAGTGAGGTGTATTTTCTTTTTTTTTGTTCAGTAGAACCACAGTGATCATGCCCTGTCCAGAGGCAAAAGGAATGTGATCCTGTTCGAACATGAGATTTACATAATTCTTGTTCTCACCAAGTATGGGCAGGTGCTTTCTCACTGCTTGTTTGCACTTCCACCTCACTTTGGGTAGGAGTTCTGGCTGCTGGCCAGCTGTTCATGGTTCCAGGCTGCTTGGGTGAGTTTGCAGGTCTGGGAGCTGCTGCTGGTAAACTCCAAGTAATAATAAAACGAAGTGAGAACCACTAAGGTTAAGATGGACTATAATTGGGCTATTCTCTGACTTTGTTCAAGTTACCTAAATGTGGTCTTACTGCTGTGCTTGGCAGCTTGTTTTACTTTTTGATGGTTTTCCACAACAGGAGTTTCCCTGGAGCAGGGAGCGGGGGCCAGCACTCACCATTCTCTCATCACTGCTTCAGCCACCACTTCAAGCACAGTGAAACTTTCAGGAGCTGTCTGTCCTTCCTACTCTCGTGTAGATCACCTGTGGTGCCAGAGCCACAGCCCAGAGATACCACTGTCAGCCTCCCATGAGAGCAGGTATTTGGTAAAGGTGGGTAACCTTTGTAAAGAAACATCACCACGGTATTTTACTCGGATGGTTGCCTTAGGAAGAGTGGCTGATTTACAGTGCCTGAACAGTGCAGTCCTTACTCAGGCAACGTGCTTGTTAAATTAATGAGTCACTTTACATAGGTATTCACAGATAATGCAAAAAGGTTTCAGAAAGGCTGAGCTTACTAGTATAACCCCTTAAGAGAGGTAAGGATATAAGGGGCAGGAGAGACCTTAACATCATAGTTAGAAAAGGAGATGAAGGGACATTTTTTGGAGCATTTTACAGTAAACCCTGTAATATGTTATAAAAGAAACCATTTGTTTTCAAGTAAACAGCTTTCTCAATGGTAAAACTAGAACTTCAAAGCATGGAAAGCTGAGATGGGGCTTAGATGAGAGGAACATAGTTTGCTCTAAATATTTAATCGTAGCTGTAATATGTGAGTTTAAAACCTCAGAGAGGTTTGTAAGAAGGCAAAATGTATTCTTCTGCATCAAAATAGCAATTATTGTGTACAGCTTTTGCTTGCTTGCTTTTGTGGACAAGTACATTTTTTTGGGAAGGTGTTGCAACACCCACCTATCAGCTGGAGTCTGTTAAAGGCCTTAAGACCTCCTAAGGTCTCTCCCATACCTTGGGTACCGTGTGACAGTGGGGCTGTGCTGTCCTGCTGTGTGGCTGAATGGACACTCGAGTGAGGAGGGGAACCCATGTTTGGATCTTGGAATGGATGCCCATGTGAGTGTGGAGCTTGGAAGGAGCCCTGGAGAACACCCTACAGGTGGATGGGTGATCTTAGCAGGCTGGACTCAGCCTGCTCTCTGAAAGTCTGGCAAGACATCAGCATGTTAAGGATAAGAAACCTAACAAATTGTCTGGCACAAACAATACTTTCACTGATTGTTTTCCCAGAGAGACATATTTTACTTCACTTACATTCTGCCTTGACATAACACTGATAACACTGATAGGTTCAGGTGTTTTACTTTCAAAGATACTCTCTGACTGCTCATGCAGTACTGGGGTGGAAGGGAGGCTGCCCTCATACTGGGGGTCCAACATGAAAAAACAGCTTGCCAGGCAGCTCCAAAGGTCTTGTGTCGTGTCCATTTAGGCAGTCCAACCTGCTGCCCTCAGTCCTGGAGCATCCTGCTCCACCTCCACAGCCACTGCTGCAGTTTTTCACAAGCTGCTTGGGTGCCTTCAGAAAGCAGATCCCTGTTCTTCCCTTTCCCATGTCTTTAGGCGTACATAGTATGTAATCTAATATATTAATTTTATAAAAGTCAGATCATTACTTAGCAATACTGTTGTACACACACAATACGAGTGAGCTGGAGGTGATATTATTCTATGTTAAGAAGTGCTTTTGGAGTGTAGCATCTCTCATGCTGTGCATCAATTAGGTTGGAAGAGACCTCTGAGACCACTGAGTCCAACCTATGACTGAAAACCACCATGTCAACTAGACCTTGGTACTGAGTGCCATGTCCAGTTTTTCCTTAAACACCTCTGGGGACAGTGACTCCATCACCTCCCTGGGCAACCCATTCCAATGTCTAATCACCCTTTCCATGAAGAAATTCCTTCTAATGTCCAACCTAAACCTCCCCTGGCACGACTTAAAGACTGTCCTCTTGTGTCCAGGCTTGTTCCCTGGGAGCAGAGCCTGACCCCCACCTGGCTGCACCCTTCTGTCAGGGAGTTGTAGAGAGTGAGAAGGCTCCCCTGAGCCTCCTTTTCTCCTGGTGTGTTGGTTTTGCATGGCCTGGTTTTGGTAGAAGATGGGCTACAGGGGTGGCTTCTGTGAGAAACTGCTGG
>VZRZ01005546.1:962595-980139 GCA_013398175.1 Climacteris rufus | reverse complement strand
GGAGAACTGTCTCCCGTGGGAGGGACCCCACAGTGCAGCAAGGGGTCCCTGACAGTGGGAGAAACCTCGAGTGATGAACAGACCATAACCCCCATTCCCTGCCTCCTTGTGCCTCTGGGGTAGGAGGTAGTGCTGGGAAGGAGAGAGGGGTGGGGGGAAGGTGTTTTTAAGGGCCTTATATTACTTCTCATTATCCTCCTCTGATTTTGTTAGTAATAGTCACTTCATATCTCTAAGTTGAGCCTGTTTTACCTGTGATGGTTTTGATGAGCAATCTTGCTCAGTCCTTATCTCAGCCCATGAACTCTTAATTAAATTTTCTCTCCTCTGTCCACTTGCAGAAGGGAGTAAGTAAATGGCTTTGGTGGGTGCCTGGCATCTGGCCTGGATCAACCCATGACACCCAGCTCCCTCAACTGCCCCTCACAGGACTTGTGCTCTTGGACTCTTCACCACCTTCATTGCCCTTCTCTGGACATGCTCCAGCCCCTTAATTTCTTTCCTGAACTGAAGGGCCCAGAACTGGACACGGGACTTGAGGCATGGCCTCACTAGTGCCGAGTTAAAGTNATTAAATTTTCTCTCCTCTGTCCACTTGCAGAAGGGAGTAAGTAAATGGCTTTGGTGGGTGCCTGGCATCTGGCCTGGATCAACCCATGACACCCAGCTCCCTCAACTGCCCCTCACAGGACTTGTGCTCTTGGACTCTTCACCACCTTCATTGCCCTTCTCTGGACATGCTCCAGCCCCTTAATTTCTTTCCTGAACTGAAGGGCCCAGAACTGGACACGGGACTTGAGGCATGGCCTCACTAGTGCCGAGTTAAAGTGAAGAATCACTTCCCTCATCCTGCTGGCCACACTATTTCTGATACAGGCCAGGATGCCATCGACCTTCTTGGCTACCTGGGCACGTGCTGGCTCCTCAAATGACCATAAAAAAGCAATGGCTGGTAGTAGTGCTGATTCCTCAATAAATACCATATTAGAGTTTAGTGTCATTGGTAAAATTACTTAATATTCCTTCAAGTTCTGTGTCCAGGTCGCTGATGAGGATGTTGAAGAGCACAGGGCTGAGGATGGAGCCCTGTAGAACCCCCAGCCACTGTCACCCTTTGTGCCTGACCCACGAGCCAGTTGCTCACACATCACAGGATGTGTTTGTCCTGCTGTGGGCTGGGCAGTTTGTCCAGAAGGATCCTGGGAGAGACAACATTGGAAGCTTTGCTGAAGTCCAAAATGATTCCATCTCCTAGCTTTCCTAGATCAGTCAGGTGGGTTACCCAGTTGTAGAAGGAAATCAGGCTTGACGAGCAGGACTTTCCTCTCATGAAGCTGTGCTGGCTGTGACTGATGCCTGTGGTGTCCTCCAGGTGTTTTTCAGTACCCCTCAGAACAATCTTTTCCATGATTTTACCAGGCACTGAAGTGACACTGACAGGCTTGTAGTTTCTGGGGTCCTCCTTTCTTCCCCTTCTTGAAAAGCAGGACCATGTTTGCCAGCTTCCAGTCAGCTGGGACCTCTCCAGATTCCCATTCCAGATTTTCTCCTTCTTTGTTACCATAATCAACGTGACTTCCACGTTATCTTTGATAGGGGCTGACTTTTCTTGTTACTCATTTAAAGCTCTGAAGCTATAGACAGCTGAGTGCCATTTCATATGGCACATCTGTAGTCCTATAAAAGTGATGTGGCATCTTCTTGGAATGCAATGAGGATAACTGCCCATATTACCTAAGTGAATTACTACCAACTGAAAAAGGCAGGAATTGATACTTTGCAGCCAGTTTTCTCATGCCTTTCAAACCTGTCAGAGACACCAAGAGTCATCAGTCACACTGACAGTGTTTATATAATGTACAATATATGCAAAATCAGCAAAGCTGATACTGTCACATTATAAACGCTTTCTCTTAACACGCTGTACTGCTTGCATGAGTTCTTTTAACAGACATTTGAGATAAGACACAGTAAAAATACATCAGAGTTCCTTCTGTCTCAAAATGTTTAAGTGTTATCTATAACTTGGCGGCACAGAAAAGTGCTTTGTCGTTAATAACAAGGTGCAAATGGCCTCGAGCACCTCTCGTCCAGATTATTTATACCCCAGATTGTCCAATTAGGGAGATATTTTCAATAAATACCCAATAATCAGTTCTTCTTATCCCACATTGCAGAACTTTAGAACCAATGGCAGAAAACACAAGTTTTTGGAGAAGAAAGGGGAAGTAGCAAAGGTAAAAAAGGAAGTTATAAAACAACACCAAAACCCTCCATTTTGGACACTAGTATTACAATATTTCATAAACCAAAATGTCTACACTTCTACCTAATTCACCTAGTGACATAACCTTAACTATACAGCATTAATTTCAAAGTTATCACACTACAGGGGAAGTCTTTTCCAGGGTTTAAGATCAAATGAGGTGTATTTCTGGGGATCATAACTTGTTAAAGCAGAAAGAGTGAAATTCTCAGAATTCAGGGTTCCAACACTTAGTGACAGCTGGCACTGCAAAAGATCATTCAAATCAGATCTGACTGTGCTACCGAGATCACTACAGAAAGTCTATTTTCTGTCAGTCTTGTCATCTCTTTTAGTCATTACCAGCACCAGGAGTTTCACTTGTGCTGCTGATAGTACAAATTCTACTTGCTCTGTAATCTTGGACTGCAGAAGTGTAACCACCATTGTAAAATTCAGCAGCAAGGTAGCCCCTGGCAAATACACGTTTCCTACAGTAAGGTTAGAAGGGGAAATGAGACTTTTGATCTCTCTTTAAATCACTGTTCTGGGTGCAAGTGTAGTTTCCTCTCATCCTAGTCCTCAGCAGGACAAGCAGCAGGTGTGTTTGGAGTTACAGGTCTTCTTGGCAGCTTGTGGTGGGAACCATCAGGCCACCAGAGGAGGACAGCTTTCTTCCTCTTTCTTTGAGTCTGCTTCTCAACAGAGAGGTGTGACAAAGGGCAGCTGCAGGAGCTACACATGATCATGTCAGAGTTAGTTTAAGAAATAGATAAAGGTCCCAGAGGGATGCTGGTGATGTGCTGCTTCACTGGAGCCAGGATTTCTTCTTTGAAAATCTCTCCTTGAAGCCTGTTTGGAAGGAACTGAACTCAGTGTCTCCAGCTATTTGATGAGAAAGAAAAAGCTTTCTGTTGCTTAAGGATGAAAATGAGACCAAATAGGTAAATGCTATCAAAAAAGAGAAGTTATCTTCTGATTCTTGTCTACACTTGTACAAGGAGCCTTGTCCATGTATGCAAATAAATGGCAGGCAGGGGTATCCATTCCATTTTATGTTTATTATGAAAGTGATTTTAACAAAAGTTTTATTACATGCTTCATTTTTAACTTTGACATAGAAATCAAAGCTATTAATATACAGAGGCAAAAAGAAATGTATTTTCTTATAAGATACATTTACAACAACATTTTCTACTATAAATCTGACAGAATTGTTAAAATATTGGTAAAGCTTAGCACTGTATTTTATTTTCTAAGTATCAAATTTTGTACAGTTATTCACTATCCTTGCTCTAAACTATTATCGTACATTTCATATGGAAATAGCTGTTTGTACACAATTTACATTGGTAATAAAGCTTAGAAGTCCCAGCAGCATCTACAACAGTTTAGTTTCAAATCTCACTCCTGCACAGGGGTTTACATGGAGCAAATTGATGCAGAAACCAGTATTACACTCCATGTGTTCCCCCCCGAAACCCAGCCTACCAGAAATTCCTGCTGAAACCGGTGATGGACATGAACATAATGAAGTTTTTGCCCTCAGTGGCAGTTTTGCCTAAAAGAGCCTCTATGATCTGGTCCAGGGTGAGGTTTTATCATTTCCACTGCTACCTATGAGCACAGAGGTACCAGAGCTTTCCTTGTCTCTCAACTATACACAGGTGTAATCTATTGAATTCCCTTTTATTTTATTGCTGAGTTTTGTGTTGTTTCTTTTCCTAGCAATGGAAGAAGAACTAGCACTAACTTTAAAATACATATTCTTTATGTGTTATGAAAATGGTAAGCACTTTAGAATGACACTTGATAGGCAATTCTGTTTAAGCTAGCGTGTTAAATTGCCCCAGAAAACTCTTCCTGTGATGACAGTGAGACTGAAGAAATAACAGGATCTATAATCTGGAATGATAAATCTGGCTACTGCTCACATCCACCCCAGTCTCCTAAAGTATCTTTATAATCAACATATTGAGTTCTGCTGCTTTCAATGCAGATTAATGGCCTTTCTAAGTTACAAAATATAGAAAACAATATTTACAAAATAATTTTAATTAAAAAAGTAACAAAAACAAACTCTAAAAAAGGTATTTTCACAATAATTAAAATAAAGTTTAATTAATCAAAGCCACTTTTTTCTAGATATTGAGAAAATTGAATTGCAATTGTTTGTATATCTTTAAACTTGTTATCTCAGCTTTCTGAATACAGGTGGTTTAAATTATTACATCTAAAGGTACTTCTGTACATTTTATTCTTGTATATTACATATTAATTTTATAGATTAAAAGCTTTATGATGAAACAATAAATAAATGAAATAACAAACTGGAATTGTATATATTCAGATACTTAGATAACAGTTTTTTGATATTGTTTATTTCCCAGTCTGTTTCTATTCAGATGAGAGAGAAAACATGAGACTTGTCTCTGAATCCAAGTCTCACGCTGAGAGTGAGACTTCATAGTACCTTACAGAAATTTCCCTTCTTCCATAAATTCTTATGGAAGGCAAAAGCATTCCTTTTCCCAAGTGCTTACAACAGTCTCTCATTCTAGAAAACTATTTCATTAAAATCTCAAAGTATTGAGATGCTACAAGAGCTCCTCCAGTTATACCATTCCTGTCAATCAGTGGTTTTAAACTATGAAAAAATGCAACTATTGAACTCATGATACAGATGTGAGGAGCTGTGTGTGTGTCACTCATTCCCATCATTAGAAAATCATTCAGACCCCTGAGGTGGCTGAGAAATTTGCCACTGGGCTCAGCTGTTGAAGATTTCCCTCCAGCTCCTTTTTTAAGAGCATTCAAAGGTGTGCAGAGCCCAGACGTGGGAGCTGTCACAGAGCAGGTAGGTTTTGCTGTCAACAACTTGTCAGCAGATCCTGTATAAGAATCATACCACTACTTCTGCTCCTGAAGTTCCTAACCTGTTACTGCAAGATTAAAACGGAGTTGTTTATAGATAAGACTGATCTGAGAAATTTGAATCTGTTGGGTAGGTGTGTGAAGAGGCATGGAGTGAGCTTTGACTGTCCTTTTGGAATGCTGAGCACATGTGGAGGATGTTTCTGGTTCATGTGGCAGCATCCTTCCATTCTGCTCACAGACAGGACTACAGGTGAGCTGTGCTCTTTAAAACCTGCTGATAGCTCACAATGTGGACTCTGAAAACTCTGTGATGAATCCTGTATTTATTTAAACTAGTCTGAATCTAAACTAAACTAAACCTGGCTTACAAAGTAAGCTAGTTTTAAGCAAGCTTGCTTACTTTCAAGTAAGCTTACTCTAGAATGAAGCTGATGTGCAGGAAAGATTAGTCTAAATCCTAAGTAGTCATAACTTTATTCTATAGGGAAGGCACAATGAGGAAATAAATTCTTTTAAAAAGTTGTTCTTCAGGCAAAAATCTAACGTATGATGGAGGAAGGAAGACAGGGCAAGAAAATGGGCTGAAAGAAAGACCAGGAGTTTAAAATGCAGTTTCAGTGAGCTAAATCTTCAGGCAGAATAAATCTTGCTATTGAAGGCAAAATGCAGGTGGCAATCTATTGAACAGAGAATCCTGATGCTCCCTGTACTCAAATGACACACACAGGCACCTTGTCCTGGGTGCTTTCAAGGCACAGCTCAGGGCTTGATGAGCAACTTCTGCTTGCTGCAGTGTCCTGGACTGCAGCAGCTGTGTGGCCAGGGATTTGGTGACCTATGAGAATGTTTAGGGACGATTCAGCACCACCTCACTAAAAATAAGTGCAATATTTAAAGCAAAAGGAGAGGCTTAAAATGGTTAAGTGCTGCAGGTGCAGCTTTTAAGCATACAGGCATTTACAAATTGAAAATAAAGAGCTCTGTTTGTGCCACAGAATTGGGCAATCACAAGTGGGCACTACTTCAGTCTGCCTGTAATAACATAAACATGTTGTTGCACCTGTCCTGCAGACAAATGTGTAATTCTGGAAGAACAGACACAGGGCTGTATTTATTATTATGTTCAAATGCAGTATTTAATATTCATGGTAAAAGCTCAAATTTTATATTCTGCAGTATTCATGAAGCTGGTTTTCTAAAAGGCAGCCGTATTTCTCCTTGTATGGTTTCTGATTCCCAAATGTATCTAGGCCTTCTCTGCAGAAGGAGACATTCCTTGTGGTTTTATTGTTACTGTGCAGTAGCAACAGGTTCTCTGACTTGGACAATGAAGGCATCCTACACTAAAAAATGAAGAGCTGAACTCACCTTCTAAACTGTCAGTTTCTGCAATTATAAATCTAGTATGAAAGTCAAAGCATTTTTAACCTATAGAGCTGAAAAAAAATCCTGTGCTGTTCTATGAGTGAACTGAAACCAGTTCAGATGGTCCTACACACCACTTGTCATTACTTATTTCATTAGAAATTTGGACATCCAAGAACATTTCTATGCAGAGTTACAAGCATTTGAACCTGACTCATTTTCTAAATATATCAGATATGAACCCCCTATATGTTCAGAAGCATTTAATTGTCAACTTTTGAAGGTCAAATTATTTTCTTTCTTTCAGTGCCTTCAGCAACACAAAGACTGTGTTTGCCACAGAAGTCCACAAGTGCCTTGTCCTGACTGTGGAGTCCCTGCCCTGATGTGGCTCTGGGGAATATGAGCTAACACTCATCCTCAGGCTGTCTGTCAGGATGAACTGGACAAAACCCTGTTTTTGTGCAGTGTGGTTGTAAGTCAGGGCAAGTGATAAATGCAACTGGTCTCACCTGCATTCAGCTCTCACAGCTCTACCAAGGTCCCACTCCCAGTGGCCAGAACTGGGCCATGTCCCTCTCATGGTCACTCTCTGGCACTGGATTTCCCATGGAGCTAAGAACCTGGAAAATGTGGTGGTGCTGCCAGTGCTTTCTGCACTCTGGCACCAGTGTCATACAGTGGTATTATGACCAAACATGTTGGTTGTTAAAAAAAACTTTAGCAAGGATTTTACTAAACTCAGTGTACAGTACCAGGTTCCAACGTTTGCCTACTGAAGTGTGAAATATTAAAGATCACTGTACATCATTTGCCAAATGAGGAAGTTATTTTTCTCCATATTTTTCTTATCTTTTCCTTCATGTCTTTCAGTAGAATGGCTGCAATCCTGACCCATTCTAATGGATCTGAATAATACTCTGAATAACGTATCAGACTTTGAACTGCTGTTTGGCTGAAGTAGTTTTTTACCTATGCACTCCTACATAATTGAGTACCTGAAAAATTTTCCTTTTATACAAATAACTACTGTTAAAGAAAAAATTCTTTTTTTTTTTTTCATTCCAGGCACACAATGAATGATGAAATGTTCTTTGACTGTCCACCTTTAGTAACCCTTGGTGACTAATAAATAAAAGTAGTTTTAACATCCTCAAGAAAAAGTTAGGTTTAATAGCCTTTAACACAGGAATTTTATGGAGAAGTTAGATTTTTTTAACGAGATCTAGTAAAGAGAAAGCTCATCAAAGACCTGAGATCTATGAGTGGGAAAAAATGAATTGTTAGACTATAAGTTCAGGCTGTTAAGGCATAGAAAGAAAAAAAAAAATATATATTTTTCAACAGAAAAGGAAAGAAGGCAAGCAAAATCACAAGATGGCTAAGTAGACAAACTCAACAGAATACTTAAGGCGTCTTTTAGAAATGGAATATTCAACTGCTTGTAGCCAACAGAAACCAGCTGTGTAAATTTAAGCAGTACTTGCTCAAAGACAAAAAGAAAAGTGTAAGAAATTAACCACAAGCACCCCTAATGTATGTCTCTGAGAACATCCAAGGATGTGTTAAATAACAGGGTAGAGAGGGGCAAAAAAACTGCAGTGCTGCAAATCGGTATGTTAGTCTTTTTTTGAAAGGATGCTGCCAGGATAATTAATTTCTCCATGTAATAAACCTGTAGAATCAAAAGGGAAAATGACATACAAGAGGAAGGGACTGTAAAGTAAAGAGACTGAAATACTAATACAAAAAAAACCTGGTTGCATCTTAACTGATGCTATTTTTCCTGGAATAATATATATTGAAAGAGATTGTCCCAGAGTAAACCATTGTCCAGTATTATAAAACCTCAAAAGGCTTGGTGTTAATAGAAGTGACAAGCACTTGGAGAAGTCATTTAATCATCTACACAAAGTTACATATAGATATGAGTAAATAGGGTGTGTGGGAGTAAAGATTTAAGCATGAATAATATTTACAGTAACTAGAGATAACATTACTAATGTACCCACAAATAGAAGTATATATTTATATATTTATATACTGTACTTAATTAGATGCTCTCTTAATGGAAAGAAAACCAAGACTACTAGTGTTGCTGTTCATTTCTCACATAACCTACTGTAAATGTCTTCAAAGGGACCAAGTGGTGCATGGAAATCCAGAACTAAATCTGTTTCAGTTAAGTAATTGACAGTGGCAACTCTCTGAAGAAGTTTATAAGAGGACAGATAAAAACATAGGATATTAGGGCATGGGACTCAATCTCATGTAATTCATAAAAAAATTATACATATGTTTCTTTTGTTTTCTTTCTTTTTTTTTCCTTTCTTTTTTTTTCCTTTTTGATTTCTACTTGGACAGAGGTTCCACCAAGCCACAAATGAGAAATAAAAAAAATTAGATTGTTTTGTTTTCTTCTAAAGATTCAAATATAAACTTCAAGTGCAATTCAAAATCCAAATATTATTTATACTACATACTTCTTTCCATAACAGAACTTATCTGCAGGTAGTTTAATCATATTTGAATATATTCCTCCTTTCTTTGACAAAAGTTATTGTTGTTGAAAAATAAAATGCTAGAAAGGATATTTTCTACATAATGAAATTTCAAATGGAAAGTGAAGATACACTAGTGCAGACACAAATTTGGATCTACAACTAGATGCACTCAGGGATGCACAATTTTTGTGGTTTTGCAGTAAGAATCCCATTCGGAACATTGACTTTTAACAATTATAAAATATTATAGGTATTCTTCAATAACAATTGAGAAAAAAGACCGCAAAAAAGAGCCTTCAAATAAAAGCAAATGTTTCTACTATGGAGGAAAGACAATATTTGACAGGAATGCAGAGTAACCAAAAATTGAATATCACTATACTATTTGTATGGTCGCAGAAATCTGGAAACTTTTGATCGCAGCAGCTTTATAAATGATCTTGGAAACATTTCTTTTGACTCTTGTGCTGTGTACTTGAAGTAGTTCTGTGGGTGTGCCAGTACATCAAAGAGAGCTTTAATCAGTTTCTTGTCCTATGGAAGACAACATATATATATATATGTTAGATAAAAGAAGGGTTTGGGTTTAGTGTCTGCGCAGGTTTCAAGGTTGAAGAACAATCAGGTTTATTTTGCAAAACTGAGTCTGGGTAAAGCAGTGTAAGGAAGCTGCTCCATGTTGCTGTGGAGTTTGAGAGTGATGAATCTACCTAGTGTGCTGGATATTTTTTTGCAGTTAGTGTTCCTGGAAGATCCTGCACTGGCAGGGTGGCACAGCTTGCAGTACTCCTGCACTGGGAATTGGCCACAGATTGGCTGCAGACCCTGGGCATTAGAAGTGCAAGCTGCCTCTGCCTGCCCTCCCAGCCCCTTTGGTGCTGCTGTCCAGGCCTTCTCACCATGGCTGAGGGACAAGGCTGGTCCTCAGTGATGCTGAGCTCTTTAAGGACCTTCTCCTGGACCTTGGAGGCTGGTCCTCAGTGATGCTGAGCTCTTTAAGGACCTTCTCCTGGACCTTGGAGGCTGGTCCTCAGTGATGCTGAGCTCTTTAAGGACCTTCTCCTGGACCTTGGTGAGGTTTGATTCAGAGGCTCAGCTGAGCCTGTGCCTGACCCTGGGCACTGCAGCTGGGACCTGAGCAGCCTGAAAGCCTGAGTGAGAGAGCTGCAGTGCTGGGGCCGGGATGGCCACGGGAGCTGGCTGTTTGTCAGCTCCCTACATTGACAGGGCTCCATTTGGCCCTCTGAACAGCCTTTTTTTAGTTTTAATTAGTTAGTTGTTACAGGTGTTGCTTGTACTTTTGGAAAACCATTTCATGGACAGTTTACTATTCTATATAATTTGGTTATGTCTTATTGAGGCAAGACAGTGATTTAGGTAAATACATTTAATGCACAGAAAACTTAATGACTCATTTAAACATTTAAAGGCCAGGCTGAGGCTGAAGAAGGCTCTTCAAACAATAGGTTCTTCATTCTTGGCTGACTAATTTTTATAACATACAATCTTTTTAATCTTATTAGTATACATTTAATTTAGTTCCTGATTCCAGAAAGGACATAAGCATGTGCTCAGCCCAGCTGAGCTACTGATTTTTGGGCTGCTTCAAATACCAGCATAAACCTCAGAAGATAGAGATTTGAATTTGGGGTCACACTTGAGCTTTAAGTATAATTACTCTATCAAGGTAATAAGAACTATTTTAGGAAAATGCTTAGGAAAAGGAGTTCTTGGTTAGCCTCAAAGAAAGCAGAAATTTCTTACCTTTAGAATTTCCTGATGGTTTTCTGATGCATATAATCGGCCATCTCGAACAATGTCTTCTATTAGTTGTTGGTAATCCTCTGAAAAATAAAGGTCAGCTGAGTGACTGTGACATCTTTTGGGAGGATAATAGCCAGACACTATGCAGATCTCCCCTTGAAGACAGAGCTGGGAAATTTCATATCCAGTTAATTATGCAGTGTCTCTCAGGCTGCTGTAGTCTAATCTAATAATTTTAAAATTCTCTATTGCTTTAGAACAGTGATTTTGAGTTATCCCTACAAATACTAACGTCCTCAAAAAACTACTCCCTCCAGATAATAATGTTGTATTATCTGCATTCTAGAGATGAAGAAACAGGGATACAAAATGGCTTTATATATATGTTATATAGATATGTTTCAAAGTCTTTGAAACTAAAAGTAATTCCCTGGACTAAAAACGAGTCACATAAAGTTTTTTCTCCTTCCTCTGTCACTGCAAGCAATGTATGAGAGATTCTAAAGGAAAATTTTCTGTAATTCAGATGTAACACAAAGATGAAACAAAAGACAATTCCATTCTCACCATCGTAAGTCACATAGGGGACCTGAAATCCTTTGCCACTGTTTCCTTCGTTTGACTTGAACTGAATCCAGAGTTTCCTCGATCTTGAAGTAAATGCAATAGGTCTCTCATAAGTCTGACATGTTTCATATGTAGTAATTGAAGTAGGAGAAGCTAGAAAGAAAGTCAAATGATGTTCTTTATAAAATAACTTTTTGCACCCTTCCTCATTTAGAGGTCAGAAATGCCAGATTGACAAGACTCTTCTCAGCTGACATATTCCTGAGAGCACAAGTTTTTTGTGATACAATAGATGCACTCTTTATTTGCCTATAAGAAGAAGTAGGTTTTTCCACAAAAGTAATGGGAATCCCACAGCAGAAGCTTAAGCAGATGGCGAGGTATAATTTTTGATTATACTATTATATTATAAAATTACTATCAATATTACTTATTTCTTTTTTACTACTCTAGAGTAGTAAAAGAGAGTTCCCATATGCTTGTCCTGGATAGGTAAGAACAAGTGAGCTGCATGCCAGGCAGACGTGGCAACCAGCCCCTCACATGCCCAGTTTGGGGAGTTCATCCGACAGCAATAATCCACTTATCAAAATGGAATGCCTGGCATGGTAATTCTGACCAAAAACTGCCACACACTGGGGAGTCAGTGATGCACAGAACAGTTAACCTGGGTGTGAGGAGGTGACTGGTGACAGCCAACATGGCTTCACTAAGGACAAACCATGCCTGAAGTCTAACTTTACCCTGATGTGACTGGCTTTGGTCACTCTTGGAACCACAGTTTGGGATTAGAAGGACAACTGATGTCTTTTGCTACAGTGAGTGCTTTGCTTTTAAAAAGCTCATCTGGACAGATATAATTTCCTTTCATCTATAGTGACCAGGTATGTTCCTTCTGATATACAGAGACATCAACACAGGCCCTCAGGGATAAAAAGTTGTGAAAATTGTTTTAGCAAATAAAAGACACCATTTTAGTGAGTAAAAGACACTGTTTTGAACAAAGCTCCATATAAACAATTGCCTTTCAGGTTTGGTGCTTCTTGGAGATTTAGCAGCAGATCTCCAGATGGATGCCTACATCCTTCATGCAGAGGAGGAGCACATCTCATTGGGGTCTTAACTTCAGAAGCTGTTGAATTAACTTCATCATCAAATGCACATTGCACCCCAGTCCATTCCACATAAAAGTGGGAAAGCTTTGGATTTCTTGAGGGTGCCAGTTGTCCCAACCCACTGCCCAGATTTAGCAATAACTACAGTGTAGATATACTTACAAAGGATAAGTGAGAGCACAAGTTGGACAGATTACAGAGAGTTCTCCAAATATAACTTAGCACTGCTGACTTCTAGAGTGGCAGTCATTTATTTACCCCTGTGATAACTGGGCCAGACAGAAGCCCAGTAACTGCTCTGTGATTCAGACAGTAAACTCGAGTAATTAGTATCACTTTGTTAATGGTTATTGGTAGTGTTCTGATGGCTGTGCCACTTCATTCAACAGCCCTTTTAAAAACACTGTCTACACAGAAGACAGTCATCCCTTTAATATGAACTCTTCACTCCATTAGTTTGTAGTAAATATAACCCATGTCTGGCAACTTACCACTTTTTCTCATTACTAAAACATCACCACATTCATCTTCAATTGGGAGAAATATCTCAGGCACCACGATGAGTATTCTTCTCTTTGGGGGTGGATTTATATTCCAAATGCATTCAACATTAGCTGGGTAGTCTCCAGGATAGTTGGGTGACTCAATGTAGCCAGTGTAGTCCCCGAGCTCTCCTCCACAGTGCTGGTCTGTGGAGAAACGTGAATTAGCATTTGTGTCAGTTGATTAGTTCATTTGAGGTGTTTTTCTGGATCTGTCAGGAGCAAATCTAAACTCCTCCTTGTGGCTTTAGAAATGCACACATTCTCCAGATGCTTCTTTGTTTAGCATGGACACCCTTTAAAGGAATCCTTGATCTACAGAGTTGCTCCAACAGATTTGCAAACCCTTAATCTCTGGTGCATGAACTGATCCCACGCATCATTCAGGCTGATTTAACATTTGATTGAGGAACACAGGTAAAGAAACAAGATCCAGCTGTGGAGGTACTCACACAGTGGTTACCATGGATACTGTGCTGACATGCAGAAGATAATCTGCTTTAATTTACTTGGTTTTTAACCTGATTTAGCTGAGTCCCAATAGCCAGCTTTACTTGATTACAGATGACTTGCTTCATCTTAGATTAAACCAGTTAATAAAGAATCTCCATTGATGGATCAGGTTTTTTTTTTCTGAGTTTTCAAAACTCCTACTGAATTTGGCACAAGTTACTTAAGCTTGATCTCTCCAGGCCTACTCATCCACATAAAATTAGATATATGTTTAAATATTTTGCTTAATCCAACCCTTGAATGTTATGCAAAGTCAGAAATTGGCCTGAAAAGAGAGAGTATCTAAGACAGCAAAGTAACAAGGATGGTTTTATTTTACAAGAAAATCATCAAACTTCTTCAAATTCCATACAAATATATAATTTACTCAAATGACATTAGAAATTATTAAGGGCTTAAAAGACACATGGCACAATAAAAACTTACAGCGGATTTGCACATGAATAGTTAATTAGATGACATTGCTTAATTATTATAGAAACATTCTCTTAAATTAGCATGGTAGAGATGAAAAAAAATGCTTGCCTAAAAGAATCAGTCATTCACAAAAGATGAAATAAAACTGCACTGAAATCCTTGGGGATATTAAAAATGGTAATTAAGATAGGAGGCTGAGTACTGCAAAAAAGATGATCTCACTGTCATAAGCAATTACCTGGCAATTGCAGTGTGCATAACCACATCTCCTAATATTTTATAATTACTATATAATGGCAGTTACTCTGAGAGAAGATATTTTGCTCTACAGAGACACAGAGAAATATGCATCACTGTTACACAACTTACAGGATCTGGGAAACTAAAGGCTCTGCAGTTTTAACTTTTAGCTGGCACTCTGTGAAATCAAATTAAAGCTAAAACATTCATAGGCATCAAGTGGTACTTTTCCAATTTTCTTCTCACTGGTGTCCCAACTTGTACTATTCCCTCTGGCAGTAGATATATGCTAACTAGGAAATACAAGACTGAAGTCCAACCTGACAGATGGAACCTTCAAGTTGCAGTTCAGATCCAAAGACAGGCTTTGTGTCACTAATATAATCATAACTTACTTTTGCAGTGTGTAACATTGGTGGAGCCATCAAAATCTGTACTTGTGTTGCCAGGGCAGGTGATGCAGTAGTTTTGACCAAACTCAGGCTGATATGTTCCCACAGGGCATCGGATACATCTGTGTGTTGTGGAGTTGTAGTAGTGTCCAGGAGAACAGTGAACTGTAAGGTATGAGGAGTATTATTTTCAAAGAGTAACAACCTCCAGTGCAGAGAGAACTTTCCTCTACCCTGGACATACCTGGTCTGTAACATGCTTATTGGGCCATAAAAGGCAAAAAAGACACAAGCTCCCTGTATTTCCCAGTATATAGGATCTTCTAACTAGAACCCATGACTAGAGCTAAACCCTCTTACTGTATTTAACAGATTTGTAATAAATGGAAGCTGATGCAACTCCACCTCAACAAGAAAAATTACTTTCATAATAGCAGGAGAGAGTTTTCCATTAGTGTCTGTTTGCCAGGGCCAGCATTGTCATTGCAGTAACTAAAATAAAATGTATTTGGGAAGATTCTTCAGCATTGGCACTGGAAGTTGACACTAGGGAATACACATATTGCATGCCTAGAGTTTCTGCTTAGCCCATCACTAATCAATCCTTAACTTTGTGTAACTTCTGTAGGGTTTAGTTTTTCTAATTTAATAAATAAAAATATACAGGACATGAAAGCTAAAGCATTGTCTAATCCAAGTTTGCCTTATTTCTTGCCATACAGTGGTGCTGAGTCACTTACCAGTTGCAGCACTGACCCTGCACCTGCCTGTGGTAAATCCCAAAGGAAACAATAAATTCTGTTCGGTCTGCACAACCCTGGGAGATCATTCCTAGTTTACATATTTCTCCACCAGTTCATTTAATCACATGCCCATACAGCAATAATGTTTGTTTTGGAGCCTTTGAAAGCCCCTTGGCCCTGATGATAATAAACCAAAGCACAAGAAGTAGGAAGATGAACTGTGATGAAATTTTAAATTTACCTTTGGTTTCACAGTCTTGAAAGGAAACAGCACCTTCGTATTTGGTCACAAGCCCACCACCACAGGGAAAGCAGAGGGTCCTTCCTGGTTCAGGCTGATATGTACCAAGAGGACAGACTGTACAAGGTTTAAAACCATCTGAAGAATAGTGCCCAGGAGAACACTGCCCTAGAAATTGAAAATGATCATCTGTATTAGTGTGTCGACTTTCCTGGATTAAGTATAAAACCCACCAATAGGTAGCATGGCTTTCTTTAACTTAAACATGTGACATCAAGACAGCTGCAGATCAAATCCTAAACTGACTTGCAGATTTTGTATTGTTCCTGTATCCTGCATCTGCTTCCTAAAACCACTACCAGTAAAAAGAACTAGTTTCATAATATGCTTTTGGCAATTATGTTAGAATACTTTGTACTTCCACCAAGCCTTTTATCTCGGTATTTCAAAGTACTTTATAGCAAAAAATGAAACTGCACCATGTCCATGAAGCAAGTTTTTGTATCTCCATTTTATAGATGTGGTAACAGTGGATCATAGGGTTTAGCAGATGGGATGGTACCAGTCCAGCACCTTGTCTATGAGAATACCTGACACCAGTAGCTTTCCATGTAGTTGTGAAAACCAGTGTTAGTCAGAAGCTCTTCTGCCAGAAAACAGTGATTTGTGTAAAGCAAATAGTTTTGTGAATGAATCTACTGGCAGAAGTTGCCATGCTCACTCTCCAGGCAGTTTCTGATAAGCATTTGTTTGGCTTGATTCTTGCTAGCTTGAGTACTTTACTCTGTGACAACCTAAGAACCAGGATGTCAAGTTTTTCAAGATTATGGCATGAATTAATAGTTTTTCAAGATTATGGCATGAATGAATATCTTCACACCACCCCAGACTGGGAGATCAGTGCTGTGAGAAGCTGAATTCCTGAGGCTGCCTAATCCCAACACTTTGTAATTTATCTCCTCTGTGAACTGAGCAGCAGACAGAAACAATTGGCTTGAAAACAAGAAAGTTTGGGGAGCTCTAGGTATTGTTGCAGTCTCTTAAGAGCCCTGATACTTGCTGGGAAATGTTTGGGGTATCCAAGTATCTTGGGTACTTGGATGAACTGGGAACTTTGGCACTTAGGATGAACTAGAGCTCCTGAGTGAAAGTGAAATTCAAGTACTGTCCCCACAAAAACCAAACTCCCATGGACAGCTGTGGGACCATGATCTCCAGGATTTATTTGTGTTTCCATCCCAGTGGGCTGGAATATGACTGTACAAAGTGGCTGTTGTGACAGAGACCTCAGAGAAACATTATGATCTTAGTAATTTGAAGACAATTTTGCCCTTATTTTTAGTAGCAAGACTGATCTACCTGGTCTGGTGCAATTGGTTAATGGACTTTAGTCTGAAGGCAGATAATGAAGAGTGGATTTGGATCCAGATTTTAGTGTGACAATTAGTACTTGTAAAGGCTTACAGGCATCTTTTAAAAGAAGAGGTACAGTTGGGTAGGTCTCTGCTAAAGACCTGGTGCTTTCAGACCAGTTAAGTCTCTCTCCTCATCTTCATATAAGAATGAGCTAACTTGCCTTCTACATTGAAATTGGCAGCAAAATAGATCTGAGATGATTGTCCTGAGAAACACCAAGTGAGTAGATCTCCTGATTGTTTTGGCCTCATATCTACATGGATCTCATGTAAATTAACTATCACAGCATGTATCTTGGGTCTGTGTGGCCAGGTTTTGGTAGTGGAGGGGCTGCTACAGGGATGGCTTCTATGAGGAGCTCCCAGAAGCTTCTTCCATGTCCAGCAGAGCCAAGGCCAGCTGGTTCCAGGATGGACATGCTGCTGGCCAAGGCTGAGCTCAGCAGGAATGACAGTAATGCCTCTGTGATAACATTTTTAGGAAGCAAAGAACGTTCTTGTGCAGATGGAATTGCATCCAGAGAAGAGCAGGGTGAGAACATGTGTGAGAAACAGCTCTGCAGACACGCAGGGCAGTGAGAAAGGAGGGGAAGGATCTGCTCCA